>SNQJ01S0016054.1:85910-98309 GCA_010110895.2 Picea sitchensis
TAAAGGCAAAACAGACGAGGGGGTCTGGAATCCAATATAAATCATAGATTCGTGCACTTAAACTTGGGCCATCCATATGTGCACGTGTATTATCAATGATTCCAGACCCCCCCCCCTCCGTTAAAGATAGAACGATCGGGGGGGGGGTCCGGAAAGATCTGACCACCGTAGATCTAGGTGTAATTATCTGAACCATTGATATATGAGCGAAGCATAAGTGAGGGCGTGGAGAATACATGTGCTAGAGAACTTAGGATAAGTGCTTTTCAAGGGTTTTTTGCAAGGATTTTCATGTATACACCACCACGGGGCTAGTCAAACAACATTTTAGGCATCTAAAACATGGTGCAACATTCATCATCCAGCTGGTTTATTGAAGTAAAGAAAGTAGCCTATATTCTAACCTAGCTTCCTATGAAAATTAACCCAGATTAGACTATTGGGCTAAGAACTTACTCTACACTGGGGGTATCTGACCAAGATTAGACAGTCTGGCTAGATTTATCCACTAATCTAACCTAGACACTTTAGCTAAGATTGAACGGTTTAGCCAAACTTGTTCACTAACCCTATCAACATCAATTTAAAAAAGAACTTGGCCATTCTTGAAAGGTATGGACCAAGTTACTATTATTGCATGAGGATTTATTGAAATTCTTTTATGCCCTCTTTTCTTTTCTTTTCTTTCTTTTTCTTTCTTTTTTATTTTTCTTTTCTTTCTTTTCTTTTTTCTTTTCTTTTTCTTTCTTTTCAAATTATTTGCAGAATGAAAAATCATTTGTCAACAAAAACACTAGAGAGAGATAATATTCTAGTTACCAGTTGATCCTATAACTTATAGGGTGATAACAGTGGCTCCACCTGGGGATGGTACTTTCCCTGTGAAGTGCCAAGAATCCTGGTACCTAATGTTCTGAAATTTTATGCCTAGTTGCCTTCATTGATTGATTGGTTTTATTTTCAAAAAATGGAAGAATAGCGGTCAGTGGCTTAGGGCCTTCTCTTCGAGCTTCAACCAACTGACTAAAGTTATTCCCTCAGAAAATGCAGGTGAAAAATAAAGATGGTATGTACAATGGAGAGTGTAACCTCGAGTCTCTACTAAGGCGGTGAATAGTGCTTCATCATTCTGCCATTTACAGGTCCTCCTGGCATATCTGTCCCATCAAAATTATTTAGCAAGAAAGTGTTATTTCCTCTGAATGCTTGGATCATGTATGGTCCCTTCCACAGACTATCAAATTTTTCATGCTTTCCCTTGTCTTCATTTCGGGCGTCCCATCTCAACACCAAATCTCCTAGCTCAAAATCATCTTCCTTGGTTCTTTTTTCAAAAATCTTCTTGATGCTTTCTTGGACTACCTGAGTCTTGTTGAATACCTCTTCCCTAGACTGTTGCAAATGGATCATCTGATTGATCCTTATTTGTGAGTCGTTTGGCTCGGCTTGTATGTCTTGGAGCAATTTCATGACAGGGACTACTAAGGAAGTGGGAAAAACTGCTTCTGTGCCATAGACCAGCTGATATGGTGACATAACGATCGACCTTTTGGTGGTCAGTATGTCAGCCCATAAGGCGAAAACCAACTCATTATGCCACAACTTCTTGTTTTCCTACAATGTCTTCTTGATGATGTTTACCAGGGTTTTGTTTGAGGATTCCGCCAGCCCATTCCCCTGAGGGTAGTAAGCTATGGAATGTCCCAAACCAATATGATACTGGTTGCAGAAATCTATGAGTTTCTTCGATCGAAAAGCAGCTGCATTATCAGTTATAATCTTTATAGGACATCCAAAGCGAGACAAGATATTATTTTCAAGAAATTTAATAATAACAGAATCAGTGGCTTGCCTACTTGGTACTGCTTCGATCCATTTTGTAAAATAATCTGTGGCAGTAAGAATCCACCTGTGCTGGCCTGAAGAAGGGGGTTGTATTTCTCCAATGAAGTCCAGTCCCCATTGTTGGAAAGGAGCCTCAACTGAGATCGGTTTCAGGGGTAGAGGAAGGAGCTTCCTTTTGCCTTCAAGCAACTCACATTGATGACATGAAGTCACTTTATGATGTACATTAGCGAATAGGGTGGGCCAATAGAATCCAGCTCTGAGGATTTTGTTGGTTGTAACCTTCCAGTTCAGATGACCACCGCAATCTCCTGCATGAAACTCTTGTAACACTTTGTCATGTTCATCTTTCAATAAACAATTTAAAAGAATACCTCCAGGATCTTTCCAATACATATTGCCTTCTAGAATGCAAAATTTTAACGCTTTCAACTTCAAAAACCTAGCTTTAGTCTTAGTCAGACTAGGGGGATCTTGTAAATTATGCAAAACAAATATTAGGTCTACGTACCATGGAGAATTGAGAAAGACCTCTCTCACGCTTGGAGTTGTCGGCTCGTCCTGTTCATCTGCTACAGCTAAGAAATTAATATCAAGAGCATGGAAATTTGATTCAGCCATTAATTTTTCTAGACCTTGACCTTTAATTAGTTTCGTAGGCTTAATCTCTATGTCGTATTCTAAAATGACAGCAATCCATTTTCCCCTTCTTCCATCCGGATTTTCTTGGGTCAAAATCTCTTTTACTACTGCATTCAGAACATATGCAATGGTGTGGGAATGAAGAATGTATACTCTAAAATCTTTTATGGATTTTACCAAGGCAAAAGCTTGTTTCTCCATTATTTTATAATTTAGAGAAACATATCTTAACGCTTTATTGAAGAAGGCTATGGGTTGTTCATACCCTTTGTTGTTCTTCTGTAGTAATACTGCTGCAATGGTATGTTCGGAGGTGAAAGAAAAAATATAGAAATATCTAGTAAAGTCAGAATTGATCAAGACGGGGGCCAGTGTGAGTGCTCGTTTGACTTGATTGAAAGACTGCCTGGATTGGGTGTCCCATTTGATTTTTACATCCTTTTTTAACATATTTGTAATGTTTCTGAGGATCTCAGCCAGATTGGGTATGAATCTTCGTAGAAAGTTTATTTTTCCGATAAAACACTGTAATTATTTGATGTTTCTTGGGTGTTATAATTTTTGTATGGATTTGATTCTGCTGCGGTCTATTTTGATTCCATCCTTAGAGATTATGTGCCCTAGGAGTTTTCCTTCCTCTAGTCTGAAAAGGATCTTCTTAGGATTTAAAGAAATCCCAAACCTCTTGCATTTCTCAAAGACTCGTCTAAGATGTCGCAGGTGCTCATCATCAGATTGGGAAAACACAGCCACATCGTTCAGATAGATGACAATAAATTTACCTAATTCTTCCACAAAGGCAATGTCCATCACTCTCTAGAAAGTGGCTCCAACGTTCATCAAACCGAAAGGCATTTTCACATACATGAAAGTACCCCATGGTGTACTGAAAGCAAATTTGTCTTGGTCATCTGGGTGAATGAGGACCTTATTATAACCCGAGAACCCATCCAGCAAAGAGATCTATCTGGATCCGAATACCCTTTGTAGTATGTGGTCCATTTTTGGCAAGGGGTAATTGTACTTCAAAGAGACCTTATTCAGATTTCGGAAGTTAATGCAAAGCCTGATTTCTCCAGATTTCTTATGTGTTGGGACCAAATTTGAGACCCATTTAAAAAAGCGTAATGGGACTATGATTTCGTCATCGTCCATTTTTTTTATTTCCTTTTCTATATGGGGGAGTAACTTGGGATTGATTCTCCTAAGTTTCTGTCTGAACAGTTTTTGATCCTCTTTTATTGGAATCCTATGTTGTATGATGTTGGTATCATAAGCTTTCAAGTCCTCATAACCCCAGGCAAACACATCTGAATACTCCTTGAATAGCTCAACATATTTGATTTTTCTCTCAGGGGGTAATGATTTAGACAATTTGACCATCCTGGGTTTTTCTTCTGTCCCTATATTACAATCTTCTACTTCTTGTCCACTGGCTTCAATTTTTGGTTTTTTGGCTACATCATTGAAATCAAACAAGTCCTCTAAAGGAACTAAACCCCTAGGTAAAACATTACTTTTCAAATGAAAAATATCACTCTCCATCTCATCATCACCTAACTCTCTTGAATCTACGCTATTTACATTATCATTTTCAAAATCAAATCATTTTACATTTTCATCTTCGTTCTCTAAATCTATATTTGTACATTCAAAATCATTTTTACACTGCAGAAAGTCTTCAATTTGATCATCATTATCAAATACCTACCAGTACCTGATGTTGTCAGGAAAAATTGGTCTCCACTTCACTTCTACCATGTATGGGCAAGTCGAATGAAAAGGAATCTTACATGTGGCTGCTGATGTAGCCAATCCATCTACCAAAATATTCTATCCCCTAGGCATTACCTACAAATCAAGTTCAGTGAAACATCTAAGGGCATCGAGAAAAACATTCCTATAAGCTCTAAGACGGGGATGTTTCACAACATACTCACCTTTAATTTTCCTTATTATTAACTCAGAATCACCTCTTACCATAATCTATTTGGCACCAACCCTTTTCAAAAGTTTCAAACTGAGCATCAAGGCTTCATACTCGGCGATATTTTTAGTGAATTGGAAATTTAATTTGTAAGAATGGTTTTTTGAATACCTGGATCTGTGATTGTATAGCCAAACTCCCACTCCAGCTCCTTCTTTGCTCACTGGTCCATCAAAATCCATGCTCCAGAAGTCTACCAGTAATTCTTCAGTTATCATATTTTTCTTTCTTTCTACCTCGATGATTTCTTGCCCTTCATCTGGACCAGATGTATCCTCTCCCAGTTGAGTGATTTTCTCTCCCATGTCACCATCGTTATACAGGATAAAAGAATCCAGGTTAGAATGTGTAGATTAAAGAGGATATTTGTGCAGTTTTTCTTGGCTACTGACCATGTATTTCATCAATGTTTCTCTATATATCCTTCTTTGTTGCTCGAAAACTGGGACAGTGGCATACGACATGTCCAGTTGCAGGGCATCTCTCAACTTATCCCCCTAAGACCGGGATAGCAACATTCCATACTTCAGGGGGATGTCTACAACTACCACATCCATGACCATGCTCTTTGCAGGAATCTGAACCAGGGTGATACACATGTCCTTGATTAAACCAATACATCTAACTTTACTGGAGTCAAACAAGTGTAAATCCTTGTAAGGTTTGGTGACCTCCAGTCCCAGTTTCTCCATCACTGCTTTAGGCATTAGATTATGGGAAGCACCTGAATCTAGCATAGCATTATGGAAGATCAGATCATGTATATTTAGACTGATGTAAAAAGGAGTGACAACACCATTATCGGCTTGGCCATCCACTTCAGGTCCGAACATAAGTTCAGGTTAATCATCTGTAAGGTTCATAGTGTCTGAATGATTTGTTGATCCAACGGTTAAGGCCTTCGTACCTATATCAGGTTCAATGGTCAGTGATTTAATCACCTGTGAATGATAAGCGTCTTTGTTCATTAACTTGGAAAGTGGAATGGGAATTTTTACTTTGGCTAATTCCCCTTCGAGGTTGAAAGGTGTAGGGGCTCTTCTTTGGTTCATCGATTATGGTTTGTCTACCACATTCTTCTGGTCGAAAGTGCTTGGTTGATTAATTGATGAAACATCAGGATGCGATGATCTTTTTAGAATAGTAAGGTTTCTTTTTGCTGGAACTTTGGCATTACTCTTCTCAGGAATCTTCTCGGCAGATGGCTCAGAGGATTTTTTGGTTTCGACTACCTTCTTCGTTTCAATCATGTTTTTTGGGGAACTTCCTTCTATATTTTTACTTCACATATTGTACTTCCAGTGTACCTCCAAAATGGCATTTTTGAATGCCTGTTGTTTAGCATCTTCAGCTTCTTCACTTACTTTTGTTTGATTGAGAAGAAAAAGTTCTTGCTCTTCTTGGGTAAGGAAGATAGCTTCATTATCGTGAATGCCCATGAGATTTATATGAGTATCCTCTAGTTCCTCAATCACTTCCTGTCCTTCATCAGCATAATTTTCTTGTAGTGGAGGTCTGATCTGTTGATCCAGACCTCTCTGCTCTCTTTGATCCCTAGGATCTCTCTGTCTGATTTGAGGAGGGTTTCTTCTGAAGTTAGGATTCCGAACTTGAGGAGCTGGTGGGTTTTCTCTCAGAGGATTTCTTTCTAACACAGTAAGTCTTTCCATCATTCTTTCCATTGTTCTGGCCAAGGAATCCAATTTGGAATTGAAGGTTGATGTGGAAGGTTCCTCTTTAATTGTGACTCTCCTCTCTAACCTCTGTCGTGCCCTTTTTGCCAACAAATTGGCCTCCACACTTATTGCACTTTTCTGCATGTCCTCCAGGGTGGTAGAATTTCTTTCCCTTAGTTGGTACGACATATCGACGTCAAAACCATTAGGGCATTTTATCAATGCCAAACCCTATGGAGGTTTGATTTCAGTTGGGATTGCATTGTACAGGTTATTGAAACGGGTGCAGTAATCTTGTACTGTCTCACCTTGTTTTCTTCTGTTATTTTCATATTCTGACAATATTTGGAGAGGGTTTTTCTTTACCTCCCATCTGTCTAGAAAAGTCCTTTGGAATGTAGTAAGGTCAAGGAATGAGGCGGCATGTAATCCTTTATACCATTTCTTAATGTCACCTGTCAAACTTTGGGAAAACAATATCATTTGAACGTCAGCCTCATCTACTTCGTGCAGATCAAAATAATCATTCATTTTATCAACGTGTTGTTGGGCGTTCAAAGGTCCTATTCCATCGAACCGTGGGAGTCTCATTTGATAGTCTTAGGGCATAGCATGAAGATGCGTGGCCAACACCAAGGGAGCGTATCTGGCTTCCATGGTAAGTGGAGGAGGTGGGATAAAAAACTGTATGATAGGTGAGGTAGCAACCGAAGACGAGGACGAGGAGGGACTAGCTAGCACCGAGGGAGTGTTTTTCGGTTTAGCAGTGGGAGATAGAACTTCAGGAATCCGGGGTTGCAAAATGGTTGGGTCCACAATGATTTTAGTCACAAAACTATCAGATCTTGTTCTAACCAGGCTTTGTTTGGAAAAGGTGTCAAAGTCAGGGTTTTGAAAGGTAACGAGCTCCCATAAAAAGGAAAGGAACTTATGAAAGGGAGTATGACTTACTGAACCTTCAACAATGGTCTTTTTCCTGAGCAACTATTATGGGTTATCTATTACTATCACAGGTTCTGGGTCTGGATGAGATCGAGTATAAAATTTCTTGGGAGCCAGATTTATTTTTGATTTTTATATATATACTTTTTAGTTTTACAAGTCTAAAAATAATATGTACAAATTTTAATCAACCTCTAAACATTATTTTCCTCTCAGATTTGCTATATTTCAAGAACAAACTTTCTTCTAGGGAAAAGAAAACGTGAAGCTATAAATTTTTAGTTCTTTTCTCGTTCCCCAGTGGAGTTGCCACTATGTTAATGCTCTGTAAATTTCCTAGAGGTTCTTAGAAAGAAGAAATCTACGAGAGGTAACTTTATCCAACCGCTTTTGAAGCTGGGATCTATCCCTTCCAACTTCAGAGAGGGATCTCTCTATATGATTTAGATATATTTCAAATTTTTTAAATATTAGGCTAGGTAAATAAATAAGTTGGTTTTGTTGTTGTGGTGTTTGTCAAGTTGGCTGACATAATTTACACATCCATTGGGCTAGGGGTCTGTGTCATAAAAATGAAATTCTAACCAAAAAAACAAAGAAAACCTTTCACAGGGAGAGATAATATAATCACTGGATTCTTTAATAGCATAAATGAGGAATAGAAGAAAAGATGAGAAAGACAATTACAACAAATAAGCAGTTAAGAATTTCTTTATTGTAAAATGAGAAGATAAAACACTAAAATATTTTAAGTCTGAAATAGGGTACACGAGATAAATCCTGCAACGTTCATTACTTCCAAAGATTAGATTTAGAAAACAGTGTGATAACAAAGCGAGAATAAAATTTAACTTAGAAAGAAAAACATCACCAGTGAATACACACAAGAATCCTGTAAAGTGCCTCTTTGTATTAATGGGAGATATCTTCAAAAACATTACAATCCGATAGCTTGCAGGGCGTGAAAATCAACAACCCTCAATATTTCGAAAGATGAAGTATTTATAACCCCAAAATTACAAAGAATCCTGTCATCAAGGATCAAGATGTGGTAAATCTATTTTTAGCATAACTAACTTAACAAATTTCGGAAATCTAGGAACTGCTTGACGATGTGTCACAACTGCATGTTGTTTTCTAGGTGAACCGTTGGTGAGGCCTCTGCATGACCACATCTGACTAGACAAATGGTTGGGCTGGGACAACTCATCTACTACTCGATCAGATCACAAATTTCTTCCCATCGATGATGACTAGGAATGTTGACTTTGAGTAGCCTTCGTTAAACTTCATCCATTTCTATGTACTTGGCAAAGCTGGGTTTGGTGACGACGATGTATCGAATCTCATGGTGAATACTGATGTCCCACTGAAGCGCATCTAGAAATGCCTTGCCAGTGATACTGCCTTGAATTCCTGAAAACTTTGAATTGTCCTTAGCCATATCGGCCAGTCTCTTTTTGTAGTCTGGGAGTATCATCAATAGGGATGATTTTAAGGATGGAAATTTATTTTAAAATGTAGAAACCTTGGCGAATCTTACTAATCCTTCATATTCCAACTATAAATGATTGGCGATATTTTTGTAAAAATATTCAAATTTATAAGAATTTTATATATTTTTTATAAATTTTTGGTGATTTTTAAGGTAAAATAATTTTATCCTATAGAATTTGGGCGAATAATTTTTAAAATAGTGAATCTCGTTTTTGGAAAAACCATGGAAAATTAGCCCATGAGCGAAATTTAGCCCCTAAAATCATCCCTGGTCATCAATTTGTCATTAATTACCTTCAGACCAAGAAGACCTTTCTTCTGTAGAGCCTAAATTTTACTAAAAAACCTTTGTGCCCCTAGGTCCATGGCCTGAACCTTTTCTTCTAGCTGAAGAATTAATCCTCTCTTGGTCAAAACTCTCTTGACCTCAAGGATGGTCTCTGTTCTATCTTCAATTTTCAACTCTTCTATCTCCTCCCTGGTCTTAGAATTTAGGAACTTGATGATTTCATTAGCCTGTGTGGGCATCTCTCCCAATTTTGATCTGATCTTCTCAATGGCCTGTTTGCTTCTCTGCACCAATTCATTTTTCTCAAACATGATCTGTATCATTGGGAATATCTCGTTCATAGACTTGGTGATGTATGTCCAGACACTTTCTTTAACCTCGGCCAAAGTTTTTCCTACCACTGTTTGCTTCCGAAGCTATTGTAACTCTTGTTTGAGCTGGTCTGACACCTACTTTTCCTTGGAGAGGCTGATCTGAAAGGAATATTTGAGCTCCTAAAGGTTCTCAATATCCTTTTTGAGCCTTCTAATCTCTGTTTCCTGCAGGTTCATCTTTTCCATAGATTTGGCCAATTCGACTGTGTTTTCCAGAGATGTCAGTGGATTCATTGATGGGACTTTTGTTACTGATGTTGTGCTTACTCCTGAAAGTGGAACTGCACTCAATGGAATGACTTCCATTGGATTCAGCTATTATTTCTCTTTTACTAGCTTCTCCATCTCAGCTTCCATTTCCTTTAGTTGTGCATTCTGCTCCATGATTAGTTTGAGCATTTCATCTTTTTCTCCTTCTGTCTTTTCTATTTCCTTTATCTGTGAATCCTCTGTTGGTGGGAGTTTCAATTGTTTCCTTAAGGAGGTTATGTCAGAATTTTTTTTTTTAATCATCTCCTCGGCTGCTTTCACGTTCGAGGGATCGTACCCAATCTTAAGGACCAATTCCTCCAAAGTCTTGATCCTATTGTCCTTGGGAAAGGACGATATCTTCTCCAACTTCAACTGTGTTTGGACGTTGTTCAGGGACACTTGCAATTTGGACGCAGTAGTGGAAGCATGTGCCAATGTATACAAAACCATTTCTCATGTTTGCTTGTGTAGATCCATCTAATCGGCTGGATGCACATCCTTAGTCTAGAATTCAAAAGTGGCCCTTTGTAATCAGTGATTACCTTTGGATCGAGACCTGTGCTTGGAGGAATTCCATATGCATTCTGCCCTTCTCAGTGTCAAATGTCGATAGTAGCCTATGTTGTGCAGTTGACGTCTGCTTCTAGAACTGGTCGCAAGTGCTACTGGTTAGAGTCTGATTCCTTTTCTTGATCAGATCATATTTCTCAAAGATGCTTACCTTCGGTCCTAGCTTGCCTGGCTGGGTGGTTGGTAGAGTATCTGTAGATTTCTTCGGTAATGTTGAGGTTATGATATGCTAAAGGCTTGCACTGAGGGGTGGCCTATCAACCTTGGTCACTGTAGTAGATGGAACTTCCTTTTCGCCAGTCAGATCAGGAGCTGAACTAGTTTTAGACCTCTTAGTATGTAGTTGGAATTCTTCTGACGACACTTCAGTGACAGGCGGCAAAAAATCTTGCCTAGGCCTTTTCTCTTTCAGAACATGTGGTGTGGTTGTTTGTGATATAGTGGCTAGGGAATCTTGTTGTTCTGCTTCGACCAAAGTGTTTGGTTCCCATATTGTCTGGTTTGCGAATTTCTCGACTTTGGGCCTAGATTCGTGGACATACGAGATATTCTTATTTTTCACCCTCATCTCATAGATAATCCCACATGAATCGTAGTGCCAGGTCAAACTCATGACAAACTTAATTTCCTTCAGCAACTTATCTACTTCCTCTACGGTGCCACGATTGTTGCAGATGAAAGAGCCAATCTGCCCTTTAATTCTGAGCTGTTGTTTTTTCTTTAGGGACACAAAGTGAATATCATCAGAGTTTATCACCTGCCTTATGTACTCCAAAGCAAAAATTCTGACAGGCATGTATTTAGGAAGCTTATACAGGGCCAACTCGCACCCATATACTCTGATCTCAGTGTGATTTTGGTATAAATACCAATCACCAGTCTTGGTGTGATCCAAAAGATGCAGGATTTTCTGAACTTGATCATTAATCCTAGGTTCGGGCCTTCTGCTAAGCATACTTACCACTGGGTTATAGAATTGCTCGATGAACTTCTTGAAACTAAACTCTGTGGAGTTATACTTGAGCAAGGAGGTCCATGCAGTTACTTTCTGGGGTCTGCCATCTCCATCCATCTTCTACATGGAAAAAGCAAATTTGTTTGCTTGGAAGAAAACAAGCAAGTACACCAGTACAGAAGAGTACCAGAATATGCCTTCCATGACGAAATTGACAAACTGTTCGTGAATATTGTTCACCAAGAACGTGCTGAAGTCAAACTAGGTAGTGGGCTTCTCATTAGTGGAGAAAATGGACAAAAATCCCAAAATGGGTTCATCAAGCCATTGATCCGAATAATAACCCAACAAGGCGCATAGGGATGAGATAATCTGGTTTCCTTTGGTCGAAAACATGGAAGAAGGATAAGGGGGATTTGTAGTGGGGAATTGAGTGGATGGAGGGAGGAAAAGCTCAAATATTTGAGCTCTTTGGGGGAAAGTCATCTTCTGGTATAATTCTGTGAGAATTTCAAGGTTAAAAGGTGATGCAGAGTCATCTCGAGATATTTGCATCATTTGGTCGATGGTTTCAGGCGTGATGAGGAAAAGAACTTCTCCAAAAAAGGAAACGATAGCTCTTTGCTTGGGAGTGTAGTGGGCTTGGCACTTGAGGGAAAACTCTGGAAAAGGGTGAATCTAAGGAAAGAGTTGCAGGGGTAGGTTGGACTCCCAAAGTCTAATTTCATCACTCTGGTCTAGGAAAACTTCTCTGAGCCATGACTGGAGGTTTGTGAAATTGAAATCGCACTTTGTATCTGCGATTAGGCGGTCTTTGTCATTCAATGGAATCCTGTCAAGGTCGAGAGGAGGAGGGAGAAACGAATTCTCCTCTCCTTCTGCTTGTTTTGACTTTGGTGCCATTACTGCAACAGTACCTACAAAAAACAACGTTAGCGAGGATGACTGTAGATGGAGGAAACTAACTGAAATGGAGAAAATGATGTAAAATTCTCTGGTGCGATGAGTGGGTCAATGGTGAAAGAAAGCAGAGTGAGGGTAGTTTTGAGTAAACAGGTGTCCGTTGGGCGCGGGGGACAGGTCAGTTGGTTAACGAATAGGTTATCTAGTAATAAATGGCCAACAGATCACTTAGAGCTTGAGATGGCAGGTGACAGTGACTGAGGAATACAGATGGGTGAAGTGGCGACTATCGATTGGAGTAAAAATCATGGTGAGGGGGATCGCCACAAGTGAATGGGGGGGTAGGACTGGCAAAAATTATGGGATGTGACTCTTTGGAAAGGTGGATGATGACGTCAAGAGGTGATGGAGGTATGTCAGATAGTAGGAGGCGGTGGGACTCAGGACCAGTAGAATCATGCCATGTA
>SNQJ01S0016054.1:99053-125756 GCA_010110895.2 Picea sitchensis
CAGAATGAAAAATCATTTGTCAACAAAAACACTAGAGAGAGATAATATTCCAGTCACCAGTTGATCCTATAACTTATAGGGTGATAACAAGTGGTACAGGTTGATACAATTCTACATTAGTATATCTCATAGTCATAGTGTGACAGTGGTTCCATCATTCTACTTCTACTTCAGGGTGGTTGTATGGTGCAAGGACAGGTGGTTGTAGCCAGAGAACATAAGGGGTTGTAGCTTCCTTTTGGTTGTAGCCAGAGAATTGGGGAGTTGGATCCTCCCTCATGTTGTAGCCTGAGAAACTAGGGGGTTGGAGCCTCCTTCCAGTTGCAGCTAGAAAAAAAAGGAAGTTGGTGCTTCCAATGAATGTAATTCTTTACATATAAGAAAATGCATTCTGTGGTTTTCTCCCGATTTGGGTTTCCACATAAAACACTGGAGTATTGTGTATGTGTGTGATTGTTCATTTCTTATTTCTCATTATTGGATAATAATTCTACATTGATATAACACTTGTATTATTTGGATAAAAAGGATTATAATTGTGCTATTACTGATTCACCCCCCTCTTAGTAATCCAACAAAATGGTCAAAATTAATCGGATGAATCTTGGACTTGAGCGTTGATTAAGTATCTTGGAGGTCCTAAACTTGCAGGATACGTCGGTCGAGTAGTTATCTTATGTTATATTTATTTTATATGGTTGATATTGAATAATAGTGATGTTGTATTTACATTTTTGTTGTGTGGTGATGTAATGATATTGAATGTGTAATTATTGATGTATGTTGTTATCACATATCACTTTTCCTAATAGTTGTTTAAAAAAAAAAGTACCTCTACTATACTCACTTAATTGATGTCGTAATGGAGGGGTATTTACATCTCCCCTTTCCTCTTCATTCTTTTCTTTAGTAGCATCAATGGTATCCTCAACTTCAATAGAAACCTCCTTAATAAATTTATGAAAAATAGTGTGTTCCTCTTGAAATTTGGATTGGCTTAGAAATTCCTTTATGCATATCTTCAATTTGGATTGGATTAGAAATTCCATATTCAATTTACCCCATTCATTCATGTCCCTTATATCCATATTTTATTGTGATGTCTTCTCTTTCTCCATATATTTCCTTCTTTGAATCTAAAGGTAAGGTAATAGTGTTAGTAGGAACTTGAGGATTATGTCCAATATTGTTGGATAATTTTTGGGAAACATTTTTTTATCATGATTCATCACATAGTATGTTTAACTCTTCATATTATTGAAGGCTACCACCTTCTTCATTTACCTTATTCAAATAATTTCTCGTATTCCACTAGCATTATATCTCTTGTTGTTACCAACCTAAATTCATGACTAGATTTATCTTTAGGTAGAATCCAATTCAATTTTGAAGAAGAATAAGAAATACTCCTATTCTCTATAGAAATTTAAATATTAGGGGAATTTGATCCCAACCTCCTTAATTGCCATGACCAATTCAATGGATTTATCTAGATATTGCATGGCTCCTACTATAATCTATCAAATCTCCTACTAATTGTTTTTATTTTTCAATTTCTTTGTATATGGATTTTCTTCATGGAGATAGGATTTGGACCCCAAGGATGTTCTTATGTTTGAGATGATATGAGGATCATATCTCCATGATTCATGTTTCTAAAAAACATAAGATCCTTGAATCCTTTGACAAGGTCCTCTACCTTCAAATTATTATGTACATAAAATCAAATTTTGAATGGAAATGAGAAGTAAATATTTTCATGCTTGGGATGATAGTGAAATTCATTTACATTGAACATTTTTCTAGCATATTCTAAGGGAAATACTATTAGGGTTAGAAACAAAGGTAATATGAAAGGATTGAATTCCACTCCGTAAATCCTAATCATTTTTTAATCTTTGTATAGAATCCAATCACCCACTTCCAAATTTCTTGTCCATTTGTAAGATATTCATTTATTCCACAAGCATTCAAGGAAAAATTAAAATAACGTTAAACGAACAAGAAAAATCCCCACCTGAAAATGTCTTCCACCTAGATCAACCACCTGAAACATGTCTTATAAAAAAAACAGGGGCAATGCCCCATCTCCACCCTACAAAATAAGTAAAATGATGTTAAAATTAGTGTTATTTCACTTGCACCGAAAATGGGTCCCACTTATTCTACACCTCTCAAGTCATTTAAAAAATTGGACTAGAGTCAACCTCAACGGGTTCTTCTTTCCCCATTGATTATTCCAAGCTCGTTCCCTTGGCTGTGGTTTCTCTTGACAATAGATAGGGATAGTGGGAATCATTCTAATCCATTCATGTGCGTGATTAGTTAAATTACGAGGCATTTGGATACCTTAAGAAATTCGACATAGTTACTCCCACCGTTGACCTATTCTTGGTTTAATTTCTTCACTTTGAAATGGAGCATATCACTGGGCATAAATCACATTGTGTTAGCATCCGCAGGGACCATCACAATTCTTTATTTTAATTAAACACTTGGATTCCCCTTTTTGACACCAGTTTTGAGTCGAATGTACTTATAAGATTATATATTAATTATATTAAATATATTAAGGTTCGGTTCGATATTAATTATATATATATATATATATATAAACAGAACATAATTTTTTTAACAAAACACTAAAACCAAATTAAAAAGAACTCTCTCCCATTCCCAAACTAGAAGAGCACTAGAAAAACCATCGTTACCATTCCCAAGACTAGCAGAGAAGCGGAAAATGCCTATTAGCATACCTCGACAATGGCTGAGAGAGTCGAAGGAGGCCCTATCCAACAAATTTGGACAATGACAGACGTAGAGGAGCCCTATCTAGCCAAACTTGTCAGCGATCGTGAAGTGGAGATACCATGGGTTGACATCATTAAACCAAAATTGGTAATTTCTTAATTTCTGATTTTTCTTGGTTTAATCATGTGAGAACATGTCGGTATCGAACAAAACTGGGAAGAAAATTAGTCTATTTGGTTGATGATTTCCATTATTTCGTTCAATGCTCCTAAACTATTTTTTATCACCTCCCCCAACATATCCTCACCATTGTGGTCTCTGAGAGAGAGCTCAGTTGAAAGAGAGATCTCAATGGACAAGACCCTAATCAATAGGGCCTTTAGGTAGGAACTCCATTACGGCCACAATTTAGGTGTTCAACTGATAAGAACTGCATTCCATAAGGAAGGGAGAGGGATTGCACTTGACCATACCATAAGGAAAGGAAGGGAGAGGGCCTCCACTCGAATTGTAGATAGGGAGGAGGGAGAGGCCTGAACAAAATACCAACTGAAATACACAATGTTTGAGGCCCACTTATGTTTGAAGCTCCTTTAGAGAAGATCGACTTAACAATAATCCCAACGAACTATTAAATTATGAAAATATCACACTAATTTTGTTCTTTGTTCTAAGGGTTTTAGCATTGTTTATAATGCATAAAGTGTGGTCTCTTTAAATAACCTAAGCGAAAAGCATTATTTATTCATTATATGGGCCCCAAACTCTTTGTTAGATGTTACCAACAATTGGGTTTCAAGTTTACTCTTACTCTTTAAGTTGCACATAATAACAATCTGCCTCAAACATAGAATATATGC
The DNA here is from genome assembly GCA_010110895.2 of Picea sitchensis. NCBI lineage: Eukaryota > Viridiplantae > Streptophyta > Pinopsida > Pinales > Pinaceae > Picea > Picea sitchensis. The sequence goes on from SNQJ01S0016054.1 coordinate 102,665, forward strand.
ACCTTAAGGATGGTTATAACTTTGAATTGAGATTTGTTTCATGCACTTGTAAAATTTCAAATCCAGATGGTATCAAAATCAACTCTGAATAAGTGTAATTTAAATATATTTTTATTCAATATATTTTTGAGTGTTGCTGGAAAAATACTTTCCCTCACAACCCACCAAGTAATCTCATGGTTGGATGATTCCATTCTGCTGTCATTTGATGGTTTCTATGTGAATGATCAAATTTGTTACAATATTGTAATTAGTGACATTGGTAAAGGTTCTTTGATACCAAAATTTATCATTTTCTTATATGACATGTGAATCCATGTTTCTTTGGGCATGTTTTCAATACAATTTCTTGTTGAGATATAATTTTTTATATTCTTAGACTCATGATGGTAGAAGAATGAACTAAGACTCTTTTCCATGTGCAAACATATCTCGTGATTTACCTTTCCATTATCATTGGTTTAACAATCTACATGGTGCAATTGAATACTTGTGATTTACCTTGTGTGTGATCCATTGAGAGAGATTCATTACTATTATCTAAGAATCATTTGAATATGCATTTTTTTTTAAGTTAATTACATTTCAAGATTATTCCCAATTGGTAAATTGATGTACTACTTTCACACACTTAATTTTCCACTTTTCCTCAAGAGTGGTAGTGTCAATTTGCTAATGCTTTAGTCAAACCAAGTCTTGGAACTCCCCTTCTCTACTAAATGACTAGACTTAGTTTAACACTTAGGAATACCCTCCTTAGGTTAGGAACCTTTTTCCCTATCCTTAAAGTGAAGAGGCAAGGACACCAAGGTGAAAATGGGTGGCTTTCCTGGCAATTTCCCCTAAGCTCTCCTACGCAGGGTAGGCCTTTCCCTTTAGCAAGAGTTTGAGTGGTAATAATACAAAAAAAAAATATTAAAGTGGAGAAGAGTGTGGAATAGGATAAAGAAGAAAAAAGAATGATATCAAACATCCAATATGATCTGGATTATTTAGAGAATGAAATGAAGGAGGAAATATAATAATGAAATGTAATATGTATGACGTTGGATCAGTTGGGATAATGAGTTGGGCCTTCAGTGCAATTGGATGACTAGAAACACAATCTTAATCATATTACCATTTCTTCTAGTTCAAATAATAAACTCAATGAATATATCTTTTCATTCCACCTAATTTTTGTGGAGTTGCAAATTTCAAAATGTTGTGATGTTGCAATGCATACACAAATGTTCTACTCACACATATATTCCCATGATCTTATTTGTGTTTGTCACTAATGTGAGGTGCTCCATTCAAAACTTGGTTGTTTTTTAATAGTGATGTTTGTTGACATGAACATATTTTGTATACCAAGTTTGATTTCAAACAATGCAATGATGAGTAGGTGTGTCCAACACCTATCATTGATATTGTTTCTCAACGAGTGCATGGTATATTCTTTCCAAACTTTGTGTTTTTATTTTGAGATTTCACTCTTTGGAAAGCATTGACTTCTTTTGTGAGACCTAAATGGTTGCAATTGTGAAGGATAACACTTTAAAAAGATTTGTTCTTTGTGGTTTGAATCATGCAATAATCATAATATTATTAGAAGCATGCCCCCTTCTTTTCCTTTTCATAATTCCAAGCTCTTCTAGATATTTTTATCCCTAAATGATGTCATTTCAAGTTAGAGAAAAGTTGTTTGGGATATGTTATATTTATAGTCAATATTTCCATGCAATGCATATTCATCTTGACTCGATTTATTTTTTGTACTATATAAGACAAACTGAGAAAAAATTAAGATAACCTTGTCCTCGAGTTTCTTTAAGTTAACTCCAATGGCTTGGACTTGTCTAAAAGTATTTCAGAATAAAACATAGATGTGGCCTCTTGTTTCACGAAGTTATTTTTAATAAAATTATTAGTATGATGCAGATTAAAATTTCTATGATCTACTCATTGATGGATTTCTCCTTATGAAAAATGTAAAGAAGAACTCACAACAATATTTGGTGCTACTTTTTTAAATAGTACTTTATGGAAATGGGCCTCATTGCTATGTTTTTTATAACATGAGAGAACTTTGTGTAATATATCATTTATCACAGAACATTAAAGAAAAATATAAATGTACCACATATATAGATCACACCATTAAATAAGAAGAAGAAGAAGAATTGAAGAGGAACAAAGATAGCTAATCTTGCCCTATATTAGAATCTTGCAATCTGAATACACATATTTTTCATGTGTAGAAGTTCAAAGAAATAGATGAGATAGTATCAAAACTCCAAAATTCTAACCTTCCTCCTCAAAATTACACAACATATAGTTTTTCAATGCCATCTAATCTAGGGGGTTCGAATCACAAGTGGTTGCATTGGATTCCCTTTTCTCTAGGAGTTGTTACAACAAGATAAAACAAAAAATGCATCTAACTCCTAATTTTTTGGATCTTGTCTAACATAATAAATATCTTTTGAAACGCGTCATCTTGATCAATATGATGATGAAACACTTGTCTAACATTTCTATTAGATCCTTTAGAAGTCATTTGTCCTAGATGGCACTTCAAATGGAGGCTGACTTTGTTGACTGTGTAGTTTTGTTTCATCCTCATAGATTTTTCTACGCAATCTTTGTAGATGATATTTTTTACTTTTCGCCCAAATGGAAAATTGGGTTGGGCTGATTTTTTGTCAGCAAATTAATGACATTATGATGCTTGTCCAAAAAAATGTATTAGAAAAACACAGGTCATATTTTAAAAATTATGATAAATATAACATTTCGCAGCGTACCAATTTGTTGTGAAATCTTTGTATATGTCAGTTTTCCCGTGAATCAGGATTTCAGTGTGAAATCTTTGTAGATGTATATTTTGAGCCTATCACACATTTTCTTCACTGTATTCAATGCTAGCAAGAGGTCTCTTCCCTTTTTAACTGAAAAAATGTTTTTAACATGAGTATTAACCTATTTTTAGTAATTCATGATCAACATATATGCCAAGTGTTACCAATAAGACCCTTCATCATTATATCAGTTACAAAATTGTGAAATTAAAAATTGCTTAGTAGAATGTTATTTGGCACCAACTTGTTCCAATACATCCAAACTCTTTTTGGCAACCTATTCTTCCATATGATGTAGCTTCCTCTTCAAGACTTTGTTTTCCTTTTGTAGAACCATTTTCTGTTAGTATACTTTCTTTAGTTGCTTGTGGAGATACAAGGACATTTTACCATGTTTTTGATGTTGTCAATATCTTTCTCACATTCATCCAGGTGTGAAAATATCTTCAATTTCATCTCCATGTTTCCTCTCTCGGATGCACGATGAGATCTTGGCCCTTCATCATTACCAATATGACCAGAGAATAAGAATGTTTTGCAATGATTTGACAGCTGACAAAACTTCACTGTGAAAAATTAGGAACTTTTACGATGAATTTACATTTGATTGTTTAATTCCATAATAGGTACAAATTCGGGTATTAAGTGCATGAGTGACCCATTACCCATAAAAAACATTTCTCCTAACACCTAAAGACATGATGAACTGACCTTTTTAACTTGTTCCTTTTGAGTAATGATGAAAAAACCATGATGACCATGAGACTATACTAACTTGACCACATAATCAATCCCTACGCCTATGACTCAACCAAATTCTTAAATACAATTAGACATGACCTAAATGAACCCATTTTTTGTTATTATGAAATGAACCTAATGACCAAGACCTATCATCTAGTCTCCAAAGACTAGCTATGACCCTAACAAAACTAGACAAAGAAAAAAACAAAAATGGAGATGACCTTCAGTACATTTCAGGTGCTAACATGATCATTGTGCATAATTGCATTGCAAAATTCAAAATTGATCTGAATGCACTTTCACCACAATTACTATTGAATCCAACCACACTTTTTATCCCATTGACAATAGAATACTTGAGAGACCATATATATTGATACTTCATGTTGCATTTACTTATAACATAGTGTGACCTTTGCAAACAAAGATTCCACACACCTTAAGAAAATATCTCCAAACCTAAGAGATGTAAGTGTGACGAAAATAATAGGCCACTTATGTATAATTGTGTGTCTATACATCTAGGGTCTCAGATTTTCCTTGAGAATCAGAAGAGAAGTCCACCAAATCTTTAGGGCGAGGACTAGTAAACCATTGACCAAGGTTCAAGTCCCTCATTGATATGATAGCATCACCCCACTCTTTGGTACTAACACCACTAGAAATTTTGGTGTCATTTCTTGTGGGCCCTCTTTGGTTTGTGGATGGTATGTCCATAATAATTGCCAGTCTTACTACTACTACAACATACCAATATGCCAGGTGCTCTTTGGTTCTTGATTGTTATGTTCATATTTATTTCAAGTATTACTACTACAACAACAAATCATTATGTTGGTACTTTGTTCCGCATTAATACTCGTACTTATCCATTTTTTTCTTACATAGAAACTTTTGGAAACATGAAGACTTTGAACTTTGTGTTTTCCAAATTTGGACAAAATTATTTTGCTTGGAGTTATTGAATTGTTTCTAATTGATCCCACCTTGATAACTAAAAGGGAGAGTGGATTCATTGATCCTTCATGCACTCTCTTATTTTCATTAGTTCAAGGAGTTGGATAAATTATCCAAAATGGATCCAAGAAGGCCTAAAAATCAAATTTCTCAGTATCAGACAAAACCACCACCATTATGTTCAGCTCATTGCACTGATTCTAGCCATATATTTTTTTTCGCAAATGGACATCGTGTCCAAAATATATCATGTTTTGACCGATTTCCCAAATAGACAAAAAGTCAACTAGTCAAAGTCAACAGGTCATACTGTTGACGTCAGGAATACGACAAGTGATTTTGTCATGATGACATCATCATGTTGATGTGGCATCACCAAGAGGTGACATGTGTCACTTGAATTTGTCATTTTCGAGCTAAGTTGGTACCAGTACAGATTTGACACGTGGCACTATGCGGATGACACATGGTAGTATGTACATGACGTGGCCCAATGGTAGGGTAACACGTGGTAGTACAAACAATAATTGGGTTGTATGAAAGATGACATGGTAGGGTGACTAAGTTGTATGGAAGATGATGTGGCATGGTGACTGGGTTATATGGAAGTTGGCGTGGAACGGTGACTGGGTTGTATGAATACTGACGTGGAAGCTCACTGGATAGGTGACTGGGTTGTACAACGGTGACATGGTAGCTGAATATGCATGTTGACTATGTGTTGACTATACACTAAATTTTTGGTATGGACGAAACACAAGGTGACACGTGGCCTAATTAGAGGGCACCACATGGCACCCCAAATTTAGCCAATGTTGGTTGGGTCAAAAAATTTGTTACCCACAAGTTTCTAACCCCCAACCTCCATGGGAGCCAACAGACTAAGCTCTCAGGCTAAATGGATGGGAAAATGTGGATCTTGTTGAAAAAGCTAACATAATATTGTTTTGAGTTGTACGTGGCGCATTGTTGGAGGTATGCCCCAATCAGCAAGGGCTAGCCCTGACCGACCAGTGACTAAAAACCTGGAGCTAGCCAGTAGTGGAGCGCATGGGAGTTTAGGGATGTGGACACATGGATACATGTGACGAGGGGGCCAGGAGAACAAGGGATAAAGACTAGTGTATCAACCAACCCGTGAGCATATGGAGCCTCTCATATGGCTAGGTGTTGGCCCTTGACCAAGTTTTGGAGAACCTTAGTCATGTTTGACCAATTTTGGGACTTTGACAGGTTGGTCGAAGATGGAGTGCCCAGGCGAAGCAGAGATCATGGGATCTTGCCCCCTTTTGTAGGATTTTTGGGTGTTAGGGTTTATGTAATGGGTATGGGATGTTGGCCCATGGGTTTAGCCATGTTTAGGGCCTTTTTGTAATGTATAAATAAGTAGCTAGGTGATGTAAGTAAGCAGTGAGATGTAGTAGTTGGATCTATGTGATCGAATTGGCTTATTGCATGACTAGTTGGCTTTCTGCAAAGACTGTGCTGAGACTTGTAGAGCTAAGTGCAAATGATTGTAAGGGATTGTGTAAGGCTTTGTACTTGGACTGAAATCGAAAGGAGGATCTAGCGAGGTGCCTACAGATCTCCTGTCCTATGTAGGGTTGGCTTTGTGGCTTTGTGCATGTAATAAGATTGGAAGAAGATAATAAAGAAGAAGAAGAGTTGGTAGGCATAGCCCCGCACTGGGGTGAACCATGTATATCTTGTGTTGTGGTTTGTTTGTGCAATATGGTTGATATGTTATTGATTTGATTTATGCTTATTGCTATAATATTTATGTATGTTAGATGCATCTTATTTGGTAGCTTAGTGCTTAATAATATGAATGAAGGTTAGATCTATTTTGATGCTATGTGTTGAATGGTTAGACGTGATTAGATCTTGATGAATACTGCGTTGTTCTGTAATTAGGGCTTTAACCTCTAATGTGATTAAGGGTAAAGACTAATGAATGTTAATTGCTAAGTGTTATGTTAAGTATTGTGATCCCAGATCTGTGTCCCAGCTAGGTTGTAGACACTTGAGTCCTACAACCCCCTACCTCTAAATTGGGTGAGACTTCATCTGCTTCACAGGTGTTGATGAAAGGGCCAATACTTAGGGTTTTGTTGGTGCATTCTTGAAGCATTGAACCCTGGGTATTCCCATGTGCCAACAAATGGTTCTGTTGTCGGGACCTGAAACTGTGTTTGCAGGGAACTCAAGAAAAGAGAAAGATTTGTGCATAGATCTATTGTTGTGGTGCACAATATTCTACTTGACTTGCAAATATTTGTGCTAAGAAGTGAACTAAATATGAAGAAAAAAGGTAAGATCTTAAATATTTCTTCTCTGATAAAGGTAATATAAGTGGAAATTTTTGTTTGGAAAGAATGGATCTAGGTATGTTTGATAGATTTTTTCCTAGTCTAAAAACTAGGGCACAACTAGAAGAAATAAGATTTGATATGAATAGACCTGATAGAAATAGTGAAAGATATATTATTCATATGAATAGAAATAACTTTTGGACTAATGAGTGGATGCGGGATCCTGGAAAGAATTTTTTTCATCACTATGATCCTAGTGCGTAGTATAGGAAAGGTTGGGGATCATTTAAGAGAAAGAGAGGATTGACTCTTTGTTATAATTGCAGAAGACTGAGACATCTTGCTAAGGAATGCCCTGGTAGAGGCCCTATTTTTCTTTGTTGTAAATTCATTGGCCATGAAGTTTTGGATTTCCCTAGAATGATTTCTAAAGTTGACAAGATGAATATAAGACAAGAAAACCATGAGGAAGATCAAGAGACTAAGAATATGCTAGAACACTTGGAAGGATTCGAGACTATATTATTGCAGATGAAAGAAACATTGAATGATCATAGAGACAACAATTTATCAGAGATCTTAAAAGAGAAAGAGTGCATAGAAACAAAAATAGGAGACTTCAACATAGATTGTGTTTTGGATAAGGAAACACGGGTGAATATTATGACAGCAAGTACTTGGGGAATTTTGGGAAAGCCTGCTATGGTTCCTTCATTGGGAGGAATATGATTGTTTAAAGGAAATATGATAACCCTATGTGGAGGACTTACTCATGTACCTATGGTTTCTCATGGATCATCGACAGAAGAAGAATTTGAGGTCATTAAGTTTTTTGAGAACTATGCCCCCTTTTCTCTTGTGCTAGGAAGGAACTAAATTGAGAAAGATCATATCCGAAGGAAATAAGAAGAGGAAGCTATAGAACAGAAAAAACAAGAATTAAGGGATTTCATGACTAGGAGAATAGCACGCTTAATATAAGAACAAGAGGACAAGTCGAAGCAACTGAGGGCCAAAGACTTAGCTCTCGAAGTTGAGAAAAGATAGGAAAGCTTGAAAAACATATCCATGCAGGAAAGAAGAGAATCTACCCCTGAAGTAATAAGAGAAGAGTTATTCCACTTAAACCCTTTGAAATACCCTCAACAGTGAGAAGTTACTATGATAAGAACAGATAAGAAAAAGAATGGAAAGAGGAACCCAGTGACTCAGATCATAGGAAAGAAGGCCAGAAATCTCAACAATAAGAAAGAAAAGTTAGAAAAATTGCGGTAAGTTCCAGAGAAGACTTCGCAGAAAGAAGGTTTGCAGAACTTGAACCTCGCCGGAATAGAAGAACAACATAGACTATCACTTCGCCATGATGAAGAAATATGACCATTGGAGGCGTCCTGACTAGTAGAACGACGCTCTGGAACGGCTATAAATGTCGTTATTTCCTAAAAGATCTCCATTGGACCGTTGAAACTGATCCATAATGGAAGGAATCGTATTTCTTGAGGCATTCTTGCTTGTTAGAGGAGTCCATTACGACATTGTCTATTTAACCTGTCGAATGTCTCACTGGGGAAACTTTTTCAAATTATGATCATGTGAGCCCACAAAGAACTAATTGATATCTCGTAGTTCTTATTGAGACATTGCCACCCATTTTTGCTTACCGTGAGTATTTGTCCGCCTACCCGAGATACCCGATCTCAAGCGTGTATGTCTACTGAATGCAGTGCAATGGAGAAGTGTGTGGAGGAAATCCTAATATATATTATGGATGAGAAGGTCATCTCCACAGGATCATAGGATTCATCGATGAGAGGATTACAAGAATCCCCATCGACTTCACACCGATATGGGCCCTCCCAAACGGCGATAGAGAAAAGGAACAAGCATCGCGATGACTTGGAAAATGAAAATCTCATCCCATCGATATTGCCCAACCACATCCTGCCCCTGGCTGGTGCAGTTAGTCATGACAGTGTTCCGAGAGACTTCAAGTACACCCTCATCACTGCGTACCTCCCGAAGGGGATACGCGCAGTTGGAACACAGCTAGGACTGATCCATGATCTCAAGATTAACGAATTTAACCTAGGAGATAGAAAGAATTATGCATTTCTCACACCACATAAGTATTTGAAAAATACATTGGGGAAGAAGTCGAAGATAGTCTCCCATCCATGGACTAAGGAGATCACGAGGTTCAATATCCTCAATGTCATGAAGATACCCCACTTCGACAGACATCAAGAGGTTAACGCGTGTGTTAAACTCCACCTGTCATGCTACCATGGAGGTTATATATGGTTATAAAAATGTGTGACTGTGGATCTAACGTTGATCCACATGATCACTAGATTGAGTATGCAGGGACTAGACCCTCAAAAATTCTACCCAGGGAAGGCTATAGATCACACCTTGGCGCAGTAAATAAAGGACACCTACGACGATGTGGAGAAGGGGAAGCAAGGATACAAGGTAGTTTCCATACAAGATGTCGCAGTGTGCCTAGCTTTCCATTTGATTGTTCGTAAGAACGTCAGGAAGAACATAACAACGCAAGTCACGGGGTTTGTCGTCGACCTCGCACAAAAATGCATTGAAGGAATGCTAATGAACTGGGTGAGCTACCTTGTCAACTAGTTGGAACAAGATTTTCACAAAGCATAGGTCTAGGGATACGAGTTTCACTAAAGCTGGTTTCTTATTCTTGTTTCCTTCGTCACTTGGGAGATGCCGGAAGGAGTGACCTTCCTTGAATTTGAGTCATTTGAACCATTGGCCACAAGGTTCACTACCCTTTGGTATTCGAGTGACATGGAAAAACAATTGCAGTCCAATGCAATGTTCCAAACCTATTACTTGCAGCTGAAGAGGTACATTGAATCCTTTCCTCGCATGATGTCGAATACAATCCATAGGTTCAGGCCAATTGCAAATTTCCATGCAGATAGACACTTCATTTACATCACTACACGTGGGAATGAACAGAAGGAAGTGATCCAGTTCTATTCCAAACTCACTGAGGAAGATATGGAGGAAATAACCAAGGAATGGCCTCCAAAATTCCTTGTACTGGTCAAACAGACAAAACTCTCCGACCCAGACCTCATCAGAAGTCTTGTAGTCACTTGAGAAGAGTATGATGGACCCAACAACAACAAGAGGAAGAATAAAGAAGAAGTGCAGGAAATGAACAACGCATTGGAGGAAACTGCACCTGATTCACCTGGAGGGGGAGGAGGTGACAAAGTGAACCAAGAAGAGAGAAGGGAAGAAGACGAGAAAGAACAGGGTGAAGTAACACCACCTAAGGATCACCTTACGGAGACCAATACATCCAAGAAAAGAAAGGTTTCCCCAAAGAAACCTTCAACATGGAAGAAGTCACGAGCTAATAATCCCTAGTCACAGACTATTATTATAGTGGATGACATTGATCTCATCATCGTCATTGTAGCAGACACTTCGGAGGATATTTTGAAGCTTAATGAAGAAAACGAAGAGACAATGTATGAAAGAATCAAGGTAGAGATGAAAGGGGTACAACAAGCCCTCTACTCGAGCCATGTAGTGTCTATTGCACCATCATAATCATAAGGTATCGAATTGGAAGATGAGCCTACCCAACTACGTAGATTAGCAAATGTGATAGACAATCACCTTCATCGGGTCCAGGAAGAAAAATAACAGGCCACAGAGGCATTGGAGCAAGCAAAGGAGGAATCCCTAGAGCAACGTTAGGTTGCGTAGCAAGAGAAATACGACCTCCAGACAAAGTTTGTAGAGGATAGAGTGCAGATCCAGAAGGAAAAATAACATCTACTCATGAAGGAGATGGGAGTTAAGGAGGCATTCACTAGAGAAATTCACTCTGTGTCAGGCCTAACACATATGGAAGAGGAAACAACTGAGAGCCAGGTGGGGAAGCTCGTTGAATCCATTCAGCAGATTCAAGAAAGAGTAGTATAACTGGAACTACAAGCACTCTGTAAGAAGTGCAATATCAGAGAGAAGAAAATGCCAGGAGCACAGTCGAAAGAATCAAGGCATTGGCATTAGAATGCAAGAAACTCAGTAATCGAAGTGCACATACCTATGAGCACCTTGTAGAGGACCCAAAACTAAGGACATTGAAGTCATATCTCCATGAGGTGAAGCAACAAGCACCGACAATGAAAGAGAAGTTGAAACTACTGTCAACAATCGACAAGATGAAAAGGTCACAGGAGGTGTGCACAATTCAATAGCAGGTTCATGCCATCTAGAGTAGAGTCATGGAAGTGAACCAGAGACTCCACCTGGTGTAGGACGGAGCCTACACATTTTTTGAAGATATCAAAGGATGAGGTGCATAGCTAGAACAAGTGGTCACCATGGTGGAAAAGATCATGGAAGGACCAATCACCGAGAAATTCATTCAGGATTTCACCAAGAAGGAGGCTCTAGCAAAGAAGCAGGTCGAGGAAGCTCGAGCTAAGCTCGAGGCCTTTGAAGCAGAATTTGCCAGATCAAAGTGACTTGGGATGAGTCACATGTGAGTGTTGGGGGCCTATTGGCCCTTGACCAATTTTTGGAGAACCTTGGTCATGTTTGACCAATTTTGGGACTTTGACATGCTGGTCGAAGACAGAGCGCCTAGGCGAAGCAGAGATCATGGGATATCACCCCCTTTTGTGGGATTTTTGGGTGTTAGGGTTTATGTAATGGGTGTGGGATGTTGGCCCATGGGTTTACCCATGTTTAGGGCCCTTTTGTAATGTATAAATAAGTATCTAGGTGATGTAAGTAAGGAGTGAGATGTAGTAGTTGGATCTATGTGATTGAATTGTCTTAGTGCATGACTAGTTGGCTTTGTGCCAAGACTGTGTTGAGACTTGCAGAGCTAAGTGCAAGTGATTGTAAGGGATGGTGTAAGGATTTGTTCTTGTAATGAACTCGGAAGGAGGATCTGGTGAGGTTTGCGCAGATCTCCTTTCCTATGCAGGGTTGTATTTGTGGCTCTGTGCATGTAATAAGATTGGAAGAAGATAATAAAGAAGAAGAAGATTTGGTGGACATAGCCCCACACTGTGGTGAACCACATATATCTTGTGTTCAGGTTTCTTTGTGCAATATGGTTGATATGTTATTGATTTGATTTATTCTTAGTGTTGTAATCTTTATGTATGTTAGATGCATCTTATGTGGTAGCTTAGTGCTTAATAATATGAATGAGGGTTAGATCTATTTTGATGCTATGTGTTGAATGGTTAGATGCAATTAGATCTTTATGAATATTGCGTTGTTCTGTAATTAGGGTTCTAACCTGCAATGCGACTAAGGGTAAAGAATAATGAATGTTAATTTCTAAGTGATTTGTTAAGTATTTTGATCACAGATCTGTGTCTCAGCTAGGTTGTGTACACTTGATTCCTGCAACCCCCCCTTAGTCTACCTCGGGTGAGACTTCATCTGCTTCACAGGTGTTGCCAAAAGGGTCGATAGTTAGGGTTTTTTTGGTGCGTTGTTGAAGCATTGAAACCTGGGTCTACCCTTGTGCCAACACCAGGATCATGGGAATAGGGGGTTGCACCTTGCATTTTTCCATTTGTGATTTTTTTCACCTTATATTATGTTTTTTGGGGTTACTTTCAACTGATTTTAATGGATTTTAGAAAATATTGAGATATATGGAGTCTGATTTGAGGACAGATCTTCAGAGGAAGTTGGGTGGTTGATGTCATCTCCAAATAAATATAAACCATGGGTTCTTAGTAGCATTGAGAGAGGTTACAAATAATATAAATTATTAGGAATTTGAAAGCCAAATCCATTTTTATGCAGGGAAGCCATTGAGGAGGGGAAATTTGCAGGCCAATTTTGGGAGCTACGCTGAATATTTTTCACTGTCGTCATTTGTGTTGGATTCTTGAGATCGATCAAAACAAAACCAGACCAATTTGTAATCCTATTGATACTTTTGTTATGTACTTTGAAGCATTGAAGAGAAATAATAAATCCTCACCCACTGAGACAAAGGCCCTGAGACGTAAGAAATCTTGTCGAACTCCATTAACAATTTTGATGTTATGGTTTGTTGATATTTTGTTCAACAAGACATGCATTCCAATAGAGGACGAACACCTTCAGTAACCAATCACATAACTAGATAAAAGATCAACACATAGATGTTTTCACGTGGTAAAACCCCTACGGGGAAACATCCACAGCCCCATCCAACGCGACCACTTGGAGAAGTTTATTAATGCAAAGAAAAATATTATAGAGAGATTTTACAAGAGAGTTTCTCACAATTGATCATCAGAAAATGACCCTCCATGCTCTTAAAACAAAGATCATGGACCAATCAGGTGTTAAGCCACAGATCAATGGTCGTTAAGATCGAGGAGAGTATGAACCGTCGGATCACTCTATGTGGAGAACATATCATGATCATCAGATTTCCTAACTACAAATACATACTAATGTGTACTAAAGAAACACACTAGAAAACACACTTTTATCTAAAGACACAATAGACCAAATAGATCTTAACTAACTCCTATGTGTCTAAATATTAGCATCCCCCCTTAAGAACAACTTGGGATGATATTGAAGGATTTACAATAGTGACACAATAGGAGAAGGAAGGAGGCATTAGAGCCTATCCCCCCTTAATGACAACTTCGTGAACTCCTAACATAAATCAAAGTTTGGAAAAATTTGCTTCTATAAGAGACTTTGTGAAAATGTCTATAGCTTGATCTTCTATAGGAAAAAAGAGCACTTCAATAACTTGATCATGAATGAGATTTTTGTTGAAGTGAATGTGTAGCTCGATGTGTTTTCTACGCTGATGTTGAACTGGGTCTTTGGCAAGCTTGATGGCACTATGATTTTCACACCAAAGGTTGGTCAAATGCTGGTGCTGGAATCCAAACTCTGAAAGGAGTTGTCGAAGCCACGGGGCTTCCTGACTTGCATTTATCGTTGATGGGTACTCAACTTCTGCTAAAGAAAGTGAAATAGACTGTTGTTTCTTAGAGGCCCAACTGACAGGTCCTGAACCAAGGATGAAAATATAACCTTTAGTATATATCCGATCATCAGGGTCATCGACCCAATATGAATCAGTGAAACTAAAAAATAAAGGAGTCCCCCCTGAATTGTAATGTATCTCGAACTGAACTGTACCACGAACATAGAAAAGTATACTTTTAGCTGCTTTCCAATGGATTTCATGGGGCATTTGCATATACCGAGCAACAAGACCAACAACAAAGGAAATATCAGGACATGTATGAGTCAAGTATAAGAGGCTACCAACTAACTGACGGTATAGGGTGGCATCATCTTCAGGAGAAGTATAGGTGGTAGTAAGCTTGACTCCAGATTGGAAGGGAGAAGGGGTTAGTTTACAATCATCCATGTGAAAGTGACGAAGAAGGTCAAAATCATAGTTAGACTGGGAAAGAAAAAATCCTTCATTGGTTTGCAAAACTTGGAGGCCAAGGAAATAGTGCAAAAATCCTAAGTCTTTCATTTCAAATTTCTTCTTAAGGCTAGTTTTCACATGGTTTAAAATTTTTGAGTCACTACTAGTAAGGATAAGGTCATCAACATAAAGGACAAGGATTATGAGATGGCTTCATAATTTCTTTGTATAGACATTAGGATCAGGATGGCATCTAGAGAATCCAGTGGCAATAAGAAAGGTGTCCATTTTGGCATACCAAGCTTGGGGATCTTTCTTGAGACCATAAAGAGATTTCTTAAGGAGACAAACAAGGCTAGAGTCATTCTAGACATAGCCAGGAGGTTGTTCCATGGATATTTCTTCTTTCAAATCTCCATGCAAGAAGGCGTATTTAACATCCATCTAATGGACCTCCCATTTATGTGAGGCATCAAGGACAAGAACAAGGTGGATGGAATTCATTTTGGCTATAGGGGAAAAGGTTTCATGATAGTCAATTCCTTCCACTTGGGAAAATCCTTTGGCAACTAAATGAGCCTTGTGTCTTTCAACACTTCCATCTGATACATACATAGTTCTGTAGGCCCATTTGCATCTAACAATCTTTCTTCCTTTTGGAAGAGGTACAAGATCCCAAGTATCATTTTCCATTAAAGAATGATACTCTTCATTCATTGTTGTATCCCAATCTGGATGATCTAAAGCTTTTGCAAATGTCTTTGGATCATGAGTTTCTGAAACTTGAGCAAAAAGAGAAGAGGCTTGTTGGAACTATGAACGTGTCTGATACTTATCTGAACGATCATCGACAATATCACCAGTTTCTTCTCATGTTGAACAGATCCATCTAGGAAGCGGTGGACCTAGTGCTGGTTCAGGTTCAAAGGACTCATCTGGAGGAGGGTGAGTAGGAAGAGGTGTATTTTCATCCTCACTATCATCATCTAAATAAGAAACCATATCAGAAGAAGGCACAAATGTCAAACATGGTTCGCAGGCCGAAGAAGGCACAACCGTCGAATTAGGTTCACAGGCCAAAGAAGTCACAAACACTGAATTAGGCTCGCAGGCCAAGAGATTTTCATCAAATTTAACATCTCTTATAATAATAATTTCATTACAATGTGATTGAAGAAGTATGTAACCTTTGACATATTCATAATAACCAAAAAATATACACTTCTCACTTTTAGGCTGCAATAATTTCCTTTTCTCATCAGGAATGTGATCCCCTACTATACTACCAAATACATGGAAGTGACTTACATATGATTTAATTTTAGTCCAAGATTCTTCCGGTGTTATATTTTTAAGAGCCTTTGTGGGAGTGCGATTTACTATGTAATTTGCACGATTGATGGCTTCCGCCCAATACTTTAGACTTAATCCCTTAGATTGGATCATACAATTAGCCATTTTCTTTAATGTGTGGTTCTTTCTCTTATCAACACCATTTTGTTGTGGTGTATATGGAATAGTGTGATGCATTTGGATTCCCGTGTAGTGCAATAATTTGTAAAATTATTGTTCACATATTTGCCTCCATTATTTGTTCTTAACCTTTGAATTTGATGTCCAGATTTCTTTTCTACAAGGGCCTTGTAGGCCAAAAACTTGTCGAAAACTTAGATCTTAAGTTTTAAGAAGTAAACCAAAGTACATCTGGAAAAGTCATCAATGAATGTTAAGAAATAATTGCACCTGGAAAAGAAGGAGAAGAAAGTGGACCACACAAATCACTGTGAACAAGTTGCAAAGGACTCGAGGTGTGCCAAGAGGCACGTTTTTCAAAACTGTCCTGATGATGTTTTCCAAGAACACAAACAACGCAAACACCATCTCTGCATGAAACAAGAGGAAGACCAATCACCATCTGTTGATTACATAGTTGCTACAATGAGTGATAGTTTAGATGACCAAACTGCTCGTGCCAAAGTTTTCTCAAGTCATCGCTATGAGCAATAAAAACTGATGAAAAAGATGATGACCAAAAGTTGTCAAACTTGTACAACCTGGTAATATCATCAGCAATTCCAATTGCAAGAACATGATTAGGATATTTTAGATCCTCGATTACAAATTGGTGAGGTGAAAACTCTATGGTTTTACCTTCAACTGAATGAGTGATTTTATATACTGATAGAAGGTTACAAGAAAGACTTGGAACACATAATACATCATTGAAATGACCATTTTCTACTTGTATTGTTCCAGATCCTTCAACACTAAGATATCTATCATCACCAACAAATATTTTCTTGGTGTTACATTCATTTAGAGTAGAAAATATGTCTATATCCTTATCCATATGATAAGATTCTCCAGAATCAATAAGCCACTTATCAGAAGTAGAAGTAGAAGGTGTATTGAAGGAGAAACCAAAAGCAAAAAGTGCATGTCCATGAGAAGAAGAAGAAGAAGTAGGATCAATATTGATGTTGTTCTCACTAGTACATATTATAAAAATTCTGACTTTCTATTTGCGTCGTTATGGACAAAATTGGCCATACTGTCAAAAAATAGAGGAAATTTAATTTTTTTTTTCCATATTGCCCGATAACGTCACTATTGCCACATTAATGTCTCTCTTGGCACATTGTCGTCTCTCCTGCCACGCTGTCATCTCTCTTGCCATGTTTTCATACATCTTCATCTCTCTTGCCACATTTGTGACATATTCATCTCTCTTGCCACGTTTGTGAAGATAATGGTCACAATTGCGACGTTGTGGAAACTAGGTTTTCCCCCTCCAACAATCACCTAGTATTTTGACCAAGTCAACTTTGATTTGGTCAATGATCATCGGAATTGCGACATTATAAAATCTATAAATATGTTGCATTTTATAGATGTTGCGAGAAGTTTTCTATAATAATGAAACTTCAAAAATGGTTTGCAGGTCTTCTCGTATAGAGTACAACTATTAAAAGACATTGTACTAGGGCTAGAGTACATGATGGGCAACGATGACTTATGAATGGGGTCAACGTTGAAATTTTTTCAAAATGTTTTTGTATGAAATCATACATCCTTGAGTATTGAAACCATCCCATATCGTCAAGGCATGTGTCTAGTCTAACCATGTCAAATTTAGATGCATACAGGCACATATTGAAGAAATTTCAACGTTGGCCCCATTCACTACTCACTATGCGGGGTCGGTGCATGAAATTTTTGGTGCTTCAATTGGAAGTTCCATGACATTTCAAGAGATTTCCAACAAAGATTCTACAGATGGAAACAGTGACATTTGACAATGAGACTCCCATTATGAACGTTGTTGCAAAAATGGATGATCTCAAAGATGATGTGGTCAACACATAATACA
This sequence comes from Picea sitchensis, assembly GCA_010110895.2. Taxonomy (NCBI): domain Eukaryota; kingdom Viridiplantae; phylum Streptophyta; class Pinopsida; order Pinales; family Pinaceae; genus Picea; species Picea sitchensis. The sequence continues at coordinate 120,302 of SNQJ01S0016054.1, forward strand.
TCCTTGAGTCTTGAAACCCTCCCATACCATCAAGGCATGTGTCTAGTCTAACCATGCCAAATTTTGATGCATACAGGCAGATATTGAAGAAATTTCAATGTTGGCCCCATTCACTAGTGCTCACTATGAAAGGTCGGTGCATAACATTTGTGGTGGTTGAATTGGAAGTTCCATGACACTTCAAGAGAGTTCCAACAAAGATTCTACGGATGGAAACAACGAAATTTGACAAATATGAGACACCCCATTATGAATGTTGTTGCAAACATGGACAATCTCAAATATTATGTGGTCAGGACATCAAACATCCTTGAGTCTTGAAACCCTCCCATACCGTCAAGGCATGTGTCTAGTCTAACCATGTCAAATTTCGATGCATACAGACACATATTAAAGAAATTTCAACGTTGGCCCCATTCATTAGTGCTCACTATGTGAGGTCGGTGCATGCCATTTGTGGTGGTTGAATTGGAAGTTCCGTGACATTTCAAGAGAGTTCCAACAAAGATTCTACGGATGGAAACAATGACATTTGACAAATATGAGACGCCCCATTATGAACGTTGTTGCAAACATGGATGATCTCAAAAATTATGTGGTCGGGACATCAGACATATTCCTTGAGTCTTGAAACCCTAGTCCCATACCGTCAAGGCATGTGTCTAGTCTAACCATGTCAAATTTCGATGCATACATGCACAGTTTGAATAAATTTCAACGTTGGCTCCATTCACTGCTTACGATGTGGGGTCAGCGGAAGAAATTTCACTATGCTCATTCACCTTCAAGGTAGACCCCATTAACTATGCTCAGTATGAGACATCCATTATATTGAATGTTGATGCAAACATGGATGATCTCAAATATTATGCGGGGTCGGTGGAACAAATTTGTGATGGGTGTATTTGAAGTTCCACGACAAATTTCAAGATAGTTCCGACGACAATTCTATAGAAGGGAATGACAAATGATGACAATGATAGGTGTAGCATGATGAATGTTGATGAAAATGTGGAGGATATCAAAGATTATGTGGGGACATCATACATCCTTGAGTATTGAAACCCTCCCATACCATCAAGCCATGTGTCTAGTCTAACCATGTCGAATTTCGACGCATACATGCACAGTTTGAAGAAATTTCAACGTTGTCTCCATTCACTGCTCACTATGCGGGGTTGATGCAAGATGACATTTGTGGTGGGTGAATGAAAATAGTAATAATAGAGAGGAACAATACTCATATATGGTGGTCATTTAGGCACATAGAAAGGAAAGTGGGACTTGTGTGATGGCCCAAATCCTAATTCATGACTTTTTTTAAGAATATAAAGTAAATTTTATTGCTCAATTCCCTAGATTTTAGCCTTCGACCATGGAATAGGCCTAACAACCATTCATGGTGTACCAATACTTGAAATGATAACCACATTTAATTCATGGGTTAAATATTATAGGGCCCTAGATATGGAACATTAACCTGATAAGTTAAAGTAGTTGTTGCAAGTTTTAGAAATTTACATCACATTATGGAAAAGTATATCAAAATAGTTTATCATACTCTAGATTTAGTTTAGTTAGTTTTGGAAATGAGAGTACATTTTATTCATTTATTAAGTTAGTTTTGGCAATGGGAGAAATTTTTCTAATTTTACCCATCTATGCACTACCTCTACCAGTCGACGACGCAGTGGAAAATCCTGGAACCCCACCAATTCCCCCTCGAGACAACCAAATATACTCACTTTTATTCATTCAACCTCATATGGTAGGAGATATGGGTCCATTAATCCATGAAATACCTACTTTCTTTTTCCCATAGATTTTCTCCTATGGTACATCTCATCATCAGAGAAGGTCTTTGAATTTGGGGTTAAGTATTTTTCATGACTCAGAGTAGATCTCACTCTCTACTAATCTACCTTGGATGCTACAACTCTTCCCATGGGCCTGTGGGCAGAGTTGCATCTACAAATCATGTGAATAAATGTTGATGTTGAATGGGCTCAAGCACATGTCGAAAATACTAATGTTGAAGTTTGGGATAAGGCTAGGGTGCATGCAAAACATGCATCTATGAAACTCGATGTTGAAGCATGTGTGGTGTCCACAAATGTTTACATGTAATTATTTTCCCAAGGGCCATTACAAAGGGTGGATTGAGTGTCAATGTTGATACGGGAGCACCCAATGAGGGGATTATTGATATTTTTCTAGAGGGATACCAAATAACATGCTCCATAATTGGGAATTATTCAATGTTGAGTGATGTCCAATACATCGGGTGGCTCAATGGAGAGATTGAACCAATGTTTGAGATAATGGTCTCCACATGTTAAACAATTGTTCATTAGGTTAAGGATTGCAAGGGAGTCTATTGCTAATGATAATATTACTCATGGTAAAATCTGTTTTAATCATTTTTTTTATGTTGGGTTGAATTCATTGTCTAATGAAGACCAACGTAAAACATAGAGGAAGTTCAGTGAGAGGAATAAATATGAACGAACCCAATTTATCATTGATAATATCTTGATCCATGTACGAGTGTCTGAGAAATTGTGCATTCTTGTGGATATTCCAAGGCAATGTGAGATGGTTAAACCACAACATGTATTATGAACTTTTTCATTACAAATATTTGTAGAGTTTGTTAGAGGAATGGAGGTTGATTATTGGTGTGTCGAGTGTCAATATTGATATGGGAGCACCCAATGAGGGGATTATTAATACTTTTCCAAAGGGATACCAAATAACATGATGAATACTTAGGTAGTATTCAGTGTTAAGTGAGGTCCAATACATCAACTGGATCAATGGAGGAATTGAGTCAATGTTTGAGATAATGGTCTCCACATGTTAAACAATTGTTCACTCGATATTCATTTTCCCTTGTATTGTGTATGACATGGAAGATATATTTTCCCTTATACTCAAATATCACTCACATACCCACTCTATATATCATCTCATCTCATCCTCGTTTCATTTTAATTTTCCGAACGGTTGTATTTTAAAGGAAACAACTATTAAAAGACATTGTACTAGGGCTAGAGTACATGATGGACAACAACGACTTGTGAATGGGGCCAATGTTTAAATTTTTTCAAAATGTTTTTGTATGACATCATGACACAACCACAGATTAGTGTACGTATTTCTACAAATATTTATTAATTTGTATTAATGGTGTTCAATCTGTAAATGTCATAACCACAGATTAGTGTACTTATTTCTACAAATATTTATTAATGGTGTTCAATCAGAGTAGGCTAACTCTAGAGCAAACAAACCGCTTTTCAGGAAAAAAAATGGGTCTGAGCATGAATTTCCCTACTCATGTGTCTTCTAAAATAAAAATTACATTCAATGCATGGAGGATGTTAGTTCATTCCTTTTTCAAAAACCTTAGCTCTCACTATCTAGATCTAATTCTATCCTTTAAGCACCCTTCCTCTTAGGATGAAAGTCAAACATGGAGTTTGAATCATTATCCACCATCTCCTCCAGTACCACATGAAGAGGGGGGCGTATGCTACCCTATGATTCATATCACATGTACTAGCTTTGTTTACTCAGTCCCTTAATGAGAATGAGGGATTTCCCTATTTGGGAGTTCTTCTAAAAGAAAAAAATTCACTCATTATATGGAAGAGGTTAGTTCACCACTCTTTGAAAGTACCAAACTCATGTTATCTATACCTAATTATACCCCTTAAGCTCCATTTATCTTGGACCAAAGTCATTTGAAGTTTGAATCATCGACTACCATCTCCTCCAATCCATACGGGGAGGGGGGAAACACTATCCTATGCTTCATTTCACATGTACTAGATTTTCTTACACAACCCCTCGAGGAGAATGAAGGATTTCTTTATTCGAGACAAAGTGACAAATTGATTGAGAGCAAGGAAGAGTTTATTCCACTACTCTTTCAAAAGACCTAATACTCACTGTCTAGACCTAATTATATCCCTTTAACAACCTTACCATTGATCCAAACTTCATTTGGACTTCGAATAATTAACCACCATCTCCTTTAATCCTTGATACTATGGGTTTTTGAATGATATAATTGAGTGTGACTTTAACTCCTTCAAATTAGTTTTGTTCAATGTCAAATGGTATAGGTTATGAATACATGAACATGATGAGGAAAGAACCATTATTCAACATGCCAACAGATTTCCGATGATTAAAAAAATGGTGTTTGAAAAAAAAAACGACCGCTATGTTTTTCCAAGTCAATGTAAACAAGTCTTTTACTCAAAGGTTTCAGGTAAAAGGGATTGGTCATTTGTTTTTAGATATGATCCAAGAGGAAGGACAATAAAGTATATTGTAGATGAGGAAGATGATATTGAAGAAGAATATGATGTAGAGCTAGAGAAGGAAGAATATGGGTCGACAGATGAAGAAGATAGAGAAGATGAACCAGGCATAGGAGACATTGCACCAGTTCTTGATGATGATATCGATGAAGATATGATTGAAAATGACATTAATGATGATGATGATATCATCAATCCTTTTAACAGTGTTTCTGAACCAGATGTTGATACAGATATTGAGTTGGATGATCAAGAAGAACATACATAAGAGGGATGATAAAAATGTTGTGTTGGTCGATGAGGTACGTAACTAGATATTTTAATTTGTATGAATTATTATTCTCTTTAAATAATTATTAATTATGTTGGTTGAATTATTAATTATGTTGGTTAATTAAATGCATGAAGATCCGTAATGAAATGCATGAAGAGCATGGCCAAGGTTGGGCGGCCAAGGGCCTCACTCCAGAATCTTAAATCCTAAACCACTCCAGAGGAGCAAAATTCTCATCGAAACTCCTCTTGTATAGAAGAGATTCTACCTTGTCTCTTTTTTAGTAAGGGTAACAGTATTATTAACCTTGGTTTATTCCCTCATAAATCAAAGTGTGTGTCTCTGGCTATTCGTAGTAAAGAAGGAGTTATTAAGAAAATATAACCTCATTGGACTGTTGAGTCAGTCTTTAAGGTGTGTATAGCGGGGGCTCATGGTCTTCTGTCTTATGGGTTACTAACAATGATTTGAGATTTGATTTCTGTGAGGGCACTTTTTCAATTCAATTTTGGCCACTATGGACTTTATTCCTTGCTACGTGTTATATGTGTGATTTATTAAATATTGGAATCCACTCGAATCACATGAGAGGTGCTGCTACTGCTATTGTTGTGCAGCAAAGTAAAATGCTCCTCCCACTCTACTAGATTTTATGATCGACGGTCCTGCTACTACTGTACAAAGTAAAATTCTCCTCCCACAACTAGCTTTTATGGTAAAATATCTTCCTTTCTCAATAAGGAAGTCGTCTTGTGATTTGGATACTTCCTTGATTTGGCTTCTTCTTTTTAAGTTTCATATTCAATAGGATTAAGAAAAACCATATTTAAATATTTATCATAAATAAATA
>SNQJ01S0016054.1:125766-138117 GCA_010110895.2 Picea sitchensis
TCATAGTTGATGAATTGCACAGAAAAATCTTCAGTGGGTCACTAGTATACAAGGAAGTCCAAAAAAATTAATTTGATTCTCTGTGAGCAAGTCTTGGTTGTTGGTTGAATGGTTGTGTTCCCAAATCATGATGTACCAAGGACCCCTAGGTGTACAAAGACGGTTCCTATATTGAATTAACATCACCAGTGAAGGTAACATTATTATATACTATGGATTATGCCTCCATCTTTGTTGACCACATGGATTATTACGCTTTTCTGGTGAAACATTTAATAGTTTCAATTCTCAATTTTTTTTCCTTGGAAATTCATAGGTATTCTTGCTTGTCAATTCCAAATGTAAGAGGTATTTCCACAATCACCTGAAGCCATCCAAGCTTACCTGGACTGCAATGTATCGGAAACAACACAAGAAGGTCAACCGGTCAATTTTTATGGCTATATGTTGAAGATTTTGTGTAGTGGGTTATGCATGTGCACTCACTGCTTGTTATTCCCATCAGTAGGACATTCATGCTGAGAAAGTAAAGAAGAGGAGACGTACAAGAAACAAGCCTTATTCTAGGTCTATTGTCGGTGCTTCTTTGGAAGTTATCCATAAAAAGAGAACCTAGAAGACAGAAGTTAGAGTTGTTGCTCGTGAAGATGCTCTAAAGTATGACAAAAGCATTGTCTCCTATGACAATTATATAAATGCCTTTCTCCTTAAAATTTCATGGATGAACAATTGCTGAATTTTATTGTGTTCATGAATCATCAACATGTGAAATGCTTGTGTTTTCTTACTCGGTAATCTCCAATTCCCGATATAGTGTTTTCTTACTCAGTAAGCTCCAATTCCTTAACTATGAATTTAGCAAGATATGTACATTCAAAACATTTTATATGAAAAACATTGGCAATAGCCACCGTAAAGTAGTAGCTTCTGGAACTGATAGACCTAGGTTGCTTAATAGCTAGTACAAAATTGCCTTCAAGGCTTACAAAAAAACTACTTCAAAAGTCTATGTAGAACTCATTTTCGATCTGCATTGGAAAATTGGAAAACCAATCTAAACATATTTCATTTCTGAACTAAGACAACTTTTCAAAATTACAATTGGAGTTGTTGTCAATGTCTTAATTGCAAAAACAATATAAACATTTCAATTTATGAATGGATCCATTATTGTCATGGCTTGGAGTTGGTGTCAATGACTTTATTGCAAAACTAATCTAAACATCTTTTATTTTTGAACAGAGACAACTTTTCAGAATTTCAATTGGACGTCTTAATTGCAAAACCAAAATAAACATTTCAAAGTTGCATTTGTAACAACAATTAATTCAGTAGAGGAAAAAGCCAAGGCAATGCAAAATAAAATAATTGATTTAATCCATAGAGAGCTCTGTAAGCCTTCACATTGTGCCTTGTTGAGTTGTGATCATTATTGTCATGGCCTGGAGTTGGTGTTGGCATCTTAATTGCAAGTTTATTTCTGTACGATAGTGTCTACTTTAGCGTACTACTAGAAGGGTTATTAAACATAAATCTACACAACCACATATTAGTGTACATATTTCTACAAATATTTATTAATGGTGTTCAATCTGTAAATGTAATCATGACACAACCATATATTAGTGTATGTATTTATAAAAATATTTATTAATTTGTATTAATGGTGTTCAATCTCTAAATGTCACAACCACAAATTAGTGTACTTATTTCTACAAATATTTATTAATGGTGTTCAATCGGAGTATGCTAACTCTGGAGTAGGCTATGTACACCAAATTAACAACCCTCTATTGGTTGGCTACAATCATTGATATACCCCACAGCACTGCCCACACTCCCATGTGACTAAAAATTGGTGTGGATACTCTGTTGAACATTGAATAATTCGTCCTACAAACACATGTTGTCCATTATGTGTCGAATTCCCTTGTTTTCATGTTGGGAGTATCAATTCACCTTCATTTATAGTGATACATTTTACTAATATTTTGGAGCATACACATTTTTTATTTTCCATTAAAATGCCCTCCAACTCTATATGATTTGAATTGAATCATTCCTACAACATCCATATGAATGGATGAGTAGAATAATTTGTTTTATTATTAGTAATTGGAATGATTTCTATGTAGGGAAATTTGAACAACAGAAATTGCAGAGTTTGCGTGTTTGGACAAACAAGGTCTGCACACTCGTCATCATCCTTTAATGCTCAAATATTTTTAGGCTTATTTTAAAGATAATTTTTTTATCAACAAAACATCTACATGCATAGATAGTGACTTGATAAATTAGAAAGGAAATATAGGTTTTAATTACAATTCAACATCATCTCATACAAAGTTTGAAAATGTTGGGAGAAATTCAGCTTTGAAGAGTTTTAAAAAAGACAACTTAAATACTCAGAATGGTAGTAGATGCATTAAATAATGCATATGAAAACCTTCCCCTACTAAAATACTCAGAATGGTAGAAACTGCAATAAATAATTCATATGAAAACCTTCCCCTTCCTCCCCCTTTCTTATGGGGGGGAATTCCTCTATTCCTAACTAGGACAATTGCAAAATGATGCAACAGTCTCTTCAATCCCTCACCTACCAGATCCAATCACTCACCTACATTCATAATGTAACCACTGATCAATCTAGATAAAGTGTTGCAGTGGTATTGGTTCTATATTCCAATCCATGACAACTAACATAGCACAAATACATCACATACAAAGAAATACAGATCGGGGAAAATATATTGTCCATGTCAATTGTTTTTTCTTTCCAATTAAGTTTAAACTGTCTGTCATTCCTGTAACCCACGATAGCTCTCATCAAGTAGGCAAGGCCAATTCTCCAACTTGAAAAAATAAAGGAAATCTACAGAATCAGGTAAAGAATCATTGTATTTCTACAGCATGAGGGTCCAAACATACAAGTATCTGCATCTTCTCATTAGTGAGATACAACTCCTACATGAACTTTTCCAAATCATCTCCGTGCCTCACTATCAGCAGCGGTTGAATGATTGACCCTGCGTTACAGAGATAGGAGGGTGTTAGATAAATGACACTACAAAGAAATCCCTACAATAATATCTCATGTGTACTCTATGAAACCAACATTGCAACTCCACAAACTATTTAGATATATATAGATATAAAGAACCTGTGCATTACCTGCAATATCCTGTTGTCTAGACCTTTCTTTTGCCTTGGCAATCTTGTCCACAATCTATGCCACAACCATGCAGCTCAAAAGAAGGCCAAAAATTAAAGATTTTGAATACACCATTCCACCCATCTGTAGAGATAAAGTCAATCAGAAGTGCCCCCAAGGTAGCCCCAACAGACCCAGTACCATCAATAATAGACATGACGGTTGCCAAAGCTCTCGAATTTCCCTTAAGTGAGCCATGTGTACCAAGATCAATTGAAATGGTTATGGTAATGAGTGCATAGGTTCCATTAAAAAACATTCCGGAAATCATCATGAGAACAATATTGAAAAACATTGAGATACATCCATAATCCCGATATAAAATGAGTGTTAGAATTGCAGAGTACATGAAACTAGATGTTGTGATAGCCCTGTCATCAAACCTATCAGAAATATGGCCTACGAGAATTCCACCCACCACTCCTCCCAAATTGAATAAAGTAGAAAGGTTTCCAGATGACGTTACAGACAAATACTTGCCTCCAATAGCTGCAATATCCAACCAGAATCAAAAGAAATTAGTAAAGATTAATAGAGTAAATACTTTAATGAACTCCGAAATAGTCTTCTTGTACCAAGCCAATTTCAAAGAGAGAGATTAGTAAGGTAAAAGGTTAACATATTTCCCTACTTGTTTAAGAAATTTCTATTCATATATTTGAAACAAAAAGTGTAACATAGATGGGTTGAATATGAGATGTGACTAAAATGGCTAACTGGTTTGCAGAATAAGGCAAGAGAGGTTAGAGATAATTTATCGGATAATTTGTTGAATAAGATGGATGAAGAAAACTAACTATATCAGCATCATTACATACATTAAAAACATATGAAGGGTTGAATATAACTAGCAATAGTTACTTGTAATTTTAGTTTACTAATGTAGAGGTAAGATGACAATTACCAATCATTAAAAAAACAAGGTAATGAATATAAAACTCAACTCATAAGTACAGAAAAGAAGGAAAGATGAAGGTATGAATAATAACAGCGAAATAAAATTATAATTCCAGAATATATTTTAAGATCTTCTTCATAAAAGAGTGCATAAGAGTCTTCAATCTCGAAACACAATCCTCGAGACTGCTTTCCCCCCTCAATTACACTGTAGAAATGATTGGCTTCATAGCCTTACAATGTTTAACTGAGATCCTCCAAAGAGGGATTGAATAGCTACAAAATCTAATCTAGTTACAATAAATCAGATAAGATCCTATTTTAAGGGAATCAAACCCTGATCCTAAACCGATTCTTTGACATCTCCACAAGATTGTTGGATGATGACAATCCTCTTCTAGAATCTCCAATGATGGCTAGGCCTTGAGTCACCCATTCTTCAACCGAAAAGGAGTCCTCCTTTGAATTTTCCTCCAATCTGCAAAAGACAGTCCTATTGGTAGTGTTTTAATAGATATTATCAATCAGACGCCACAGGTAATAGACGTAGAAGATGAGGTTGGAATAGGTACATAAAGCACCTCCTTCCCTATTAACAGATTGTCCTGTAGCCCAAAGGAGCTGGGAGCTGATCAATTGACAAGGTTTTGGTGAAGGAATGGCAATGACAATCAAGCTTGCTCTGAGCAATCGTTTAGTTTTGATTGTTTTCATTCAAGGACTTCAGGGTACAGGGATCTCCACAACAGTTTTGTTTCAGATATTTGGTGGTTGTAGCGTTTGCCAACAAAGATCAAGTTGGACAGTGAAGCCAGATTGATTCTTTCCACTACTCCAAATAAGAAAAACACTTGTTGAGGTAAAGGCATAGTTGTTCTTCAAGATTAGCCAAGGTTCGTGTCTTTGATGTTGGAGAATATATTATTGCACTAACTAGAATGCTTACTGCATGATTTCACTTGAAAGTATGCAAGGTTCTAAAGCTTGAAAACCCGAATAAAGCGATCGCACCATCCTTAATAAGGTACCAACTCCTACGATGAATGGTACTGAGAGTAATCTTTGCAAGGTGGAGCTGCAGAATGAAATTATTTCTTCAGAGTTTATGGTGGAACGCATAGTTCAAATTTATGGTCAGATTTTTATGCTAGAAAGCCTGAAGCCTTCGACTGTTGTGAATGCTCTTTTCACACAGCTTGTCCATGCCTGCACCATGTTGATCTGCATATATGTCAATAAACTGAAAAATAATGTGAAGGAGATCCGTTTTAAGCTCATCTATCTCTGTGCAGAAGAAGAATCCCTGACGGAAACCCACTTTTCTAAAAAAATAGGGCCCCTTCCTCAGCCCTTATCCAATCTCCATCTATTCCCATATTACTCAAACTACATAAACTTGGCACTGGTGGAGTTCAACACTCTATTTGATAACACCATTCCTTTGCCTAAGAAACTTGCTTTTGTTGGCCCTGGACCAATGCCTCTGTCATCCATTCTTCTGGCTGCACAACATATCCCTTCCACATTATTTGAAAATTATGACATCGATCCACAGGCCAACTCCATGGGAAGAAGACTTGTGTCTCGAGATCCAGATCTTTCACAATGCATGAATTTCCATACTTCTAATATCAATCATGTGGGAGGGGATAAGATTGGGGAATATGATGTCATTGTCCTGGCTGACCTGGTAGGATTGGAAAGGACACAGAAGCTGAAGATTCCAGATTGCCTTGCAACAAACATGAGACCTGGTGTTGCACTACTGCTAAGAAGTGCCCATGCTGCCAGAATCTTTCTGTACCCAGTTGTGGAAGAGGAGGACCTCATCAATAGATTCACACTTCTCTGTATCATCCATCCTACAAACAATGTCATCAACTCAATCATGTTGTCCCTCAAGCCTATTGTTGCAACGTCCTCAAGGGTATAGATATATGCTTGCACCTATCCACTTTAAATGAAGGGTTTGTTATGCACCAATCAGAGCTATCAAATTCTTCCAGGTGAATCATATATACATTAACAGTTATATTTTTCATTGCTGAATAAGTTGATCATATTCTATCAACATCAATTATCTCCGCGTGTAGCATGTTATGAACTTGAGCGTTGGCATGATTTTAGATTATCAATGTTTGAAAGACTCGTTGAACACAATGAGATGCCTTTCCAATCACTCATAGTACAGAGCCGCATGAGAGAAGGTTTCTTGCCCATGCTCTTACCGATATATCCTTATCTCTGATCCAACATAAAAAGGGTCACTGGGGAAAGGAATAAGGCACCTGCATGTATGGTGTCTCCCATGTTTTTCTGGTCCCATTCATATCTAGAAACTAGACAACGCAGCACTGCAAATGAGGGGGATGCGACAATGGTGGTTTCCCTTTTGAGATGGAAGATAGACCCGAGGGAGACAACACCCATGTTTCAACTCGAGTTGTGGGAACATATGGTTATGTTGCTCCAGAATATGTGATGGCTGGACACTTGACATCTAAGACTGATGTCCACAGTTTTGGGGTTGTGTTACTTGAATTGTTAACTGGTCGAAGATCTATGGATAAAAACAGGCCAAGTGGGGAACATAATCTGGTGGCATGGGCTCGGCCTTATCTTATGGAAAAAAGAAAGTTGTATCATCTTGTAGACCCTCGGATGGAGTTTAACTATTCTGTGAAAGGGGCGCAAAGGGTTGCTCAAATAGCACATCATTTCCTAAGTTAGGATCCTAAAGCCAGGCCTCTTATGGATGATGTTGTGGAAGCTCTTACACCTTTATTAAATTTGAAGGATAGTGCAAGTCCATCCTTGCATCATCAAGCTGTACAATCTATGCGCTTAAGACACCACACAATGCTCACTTGCTTGATCACAGAAGGGCTCATGGGTTGCAGATGAGTAGGATGGTCCCAATCAAATTTGTTCATGGAAATATCTCTCTGAATCTGATCCTCTGTGACTTGAGGATCATAGATGTTGAGAATTGCGTTGTCCCCAAGGAGCCCCTCGCAAACATCAATGGCAGGGGTTTCTCTGGTGTCCCCTGTATCTTTCTTGAAGGCAAATCTGAGAATGGCAATCTTCTTTCCAGATACCGTGTCAAACATGGATGAAACCAAATGATTGACGAATCTAGATTTTTGATAGTCATTGATCTTGACTACATGTTTCCAGTAATTGGAAACCTCTTGAAGTCCATTGCATTCACAAATGTACACCAAATTCAGAATGTCCTTCTGGAAGCAGGATCCACCGAAACCAACACTGGCATTCAAGAAACATGGACTGATCCTTGAGTCTTTGCCCACAGCATGTGAAACCTCGGAGACATCGGCCCCAGTTGCTTCACAAAGAGCATACATGGAATTCACAGATGAAATCCTTTGGGATAGAAAGCCATTTGCTGCCAACTTGGAGAGCTCTGAAGACCATAAATTGGTTGTAATAATGTTATCCAGTGGAACCCAATTGGCATAAATGGATTTAAGGGCCTCCACTATTTTTTTTTTTTTTCGGAGTCTCTCAGCCTCCGATGAGAACACGGTCAGGTTTCAACAGATCGTTTATAGAGGTTCCCTCTGCAAGAAACTCGGGGTTAGAAATAATTTGATAATTGATTCCCTTGTTGTTGTGGGTTAAAATCTTTTCGATTGCCTCTGTTGTTTTAACAGGAACTGTGGATTTCTCAACAAAAATTTTGTCTGATTTAGAAACATCAACTATCATTCTAGATGCGCTTTCCCAATAGGTCAGATCTGCAGCTTTTCCATGGCCGAGGCCTCTTGTCTTCGTGGGAGTGTTTACTGAAATGAACACAATTTCGGCTTCAACAACATGCTTCTCAACATCGGTACTAAAAAGAAGGTTTTTTTCCCTGCAGGCCTGAACAACTTCATCAAGGCCAGGCTCATAGATCGGAAGGTGATCGTTGTTCCATGCATCAATTCGAGGCTTGGAGATGCCAACTACTACGACTTGAATGGTGGGGCATTTAAAATCTATCACAACCATGGTTGGGCCACCCACATACCCAGCTCTGATGCAAAGCAACTCTATTTAATGAATCCAACATATATGCTGAAAGTACCCCACTTTTCAAATGATTAGTGATGGTTTAGGTAACGAAAGAGCATCTGGCAGATGCACCTGGCATTCCAGAATTCCATGAAGAGGAACCGTTTTAGATTCCTAGAACACAGAGAGTTTTAGATTTTTCTTTTAAAAGACTAATGTATGTAACAGGAGAAGAGGAGGGGGCACGAGAGCAATGCTGGGGGAAAACCTCTTGTGAAGAGGGGTTCCTTGTGTAATGATGAGTTATTTTGTAAGCCAATAATGGAGAAATAAAGATGATTTTTTACTTGTGACAGTGAGATTCATCACGGTCGATTTCTTTCAGTATGTTCTTCTTCTTTTTAGCTGTGTTAAATTTGTTTGGACTTCATTTATATGTTCCTTACCCACAGTTGATATTGTCATTATAATATTGTTTATTTCTTCCTTATTCTGTCACGACTGCATTACAATTTCATTTTCTTCTAATTGATGTGCTTCGTTATAATTTAGTATGACCACTACTATAGTGAATGAATGTTGGTTTTCTGTAATTGTTTGTTGTCTTTCCTATGCACCAGCTATCAGTGGGTGTAAGACCAGTCTACACTTTCAGAATTCTACATATATTCTCTGCTACATCAACCTTTCCTTTCCTTTTTCTGCTACCGCATCATGATTATCAAATCGCTGAAAGATAGACTTACTTTGCCTCACTTTTCGCAAGTTATTTGATCGCTGCTATTATCTCCTTTCTTTGGTTTTCATTTGACTCGATGCCCAATGGACCATTTCCCCGGTTTAACCCCCAAACTTCAAAAATCCAAGACCATCATTTACCCATAAATATGCCCACCTTTTTCACGCTTACTGAAGATTTTTTTGTGACATTGTTTGAGAGATCCCTCTCGAGTTGGGGGAGGGAAACTTCCAATACAAAGTGGTTCGAGGTTGCCTTGGGATTGATTTTCTGCAACCCAAATTCAATTCTGAGTGTCAACATTTTGGCGTCGTTGCCGAGAATTTTGAAGTTGATATCTATCCCTGGGAGAACGACATTTTCCTAGTCCTAAGGAATGGATGAGTAGCCGGTCATAGGAAAATATTGGTTGCACATGCTCTGGCAACTCCATTAAAAGTTTTCGATGGTGATTTCACTGGCAGGAGAACTCATAATTACATCTTTAGCGTAAGCTCGCCCAATGATTGAAGGCACCTGGTCTACTATTATTGGCACTTTACGGGAAAGTACCATCCCTAGATGGAGCCTATGTTGTAACAAATATTATCAATCATATGCCACAGGTAATAAACATAGAAGATGAGGTTGGAATAGGTACAGAAAGCACCTCCTTCCCTATTAACAGATTGTCCTATAGCCCAAAGGAGCTGGGAGCTGATCAATTGACAAGGTTTTGGCGAAGGAATGGCAACGACAATAAATATTTCTCTGAGCAATCAATTAGTTTTGATTGTTTTCATTCAAGGAATTCAGGGTATAGGGATCTCCACAACAGTTTTGTTTCAGATATTTGGTGGTTGCAGCGTTTGCCAACAAAGATCAAGTTGGACAATGAAGCCAGATTGATTCTTTCCACTACTCCAAATAAGAAAAACACTTGTTGAGGTAAAGGCAGAGTTGTTCTTCCAGATTAGCCAAGGTTCGTGTCTTTGATGTTGGAGAATCAATTATTGCACTAACTAGAATTCTTGCTGCATGATTGCACTTGAAATTCTGCAAGGTTATAAAGCTTGAAAACCCCAATAAAGTGATTGCACCATCCTTAATAAGGTATCATCTCCTACGATGAATGGTACTGAGAGTAATATTTGCAAGGTGGAGCTGCAGAGTGAAATTATTTCTTCATAGTTTCTGGTGGAACGCATAGTTCAACTTTATGGTCAGATTTGTATGCTAGAAAGCCTGAAGCCTTCGACTTCTTTGAATGATCTTTTCACACAGCTTGTCCATGCCTGCACCATGTCGATATGCATAGATGTCAATAAACTGAACAACGATATGAAGGAGATCCATTTTAAGCTCATCTGTCTCTGTGCAGAAGCAGAATCCCTGACAAAAACCCACTTTTCTCAAATAATAGGCCCCCTTCCTCAGCCCTTATCCAATCTCCATCTATTCCCATATTAATCAAACTACATAAACTTGGCACTGGTGGAGTTCAACACTCTATTTGATAACAACATTCCTTTGCCCAAGAAACTTACTTTTGTTGGCCCTGGACCAATGTCTCTGTCATCCATTTTTCTGGCCGCATAGCATATGCCTTCCACATTATTTGAAAATTATGACATTGATCCACATGCCAACTCCATGGGAAGAAGACTTGTATCTCGAGATCCATATCTTTCACAATGCATGAATTTCCATACTTGTGATATCAATCATGTGGGAGGGGATAAGATTGGGGAATATGATGTCATTGTCCTAGCTTCCCTGGTAGGATTGGAAAGGACACAGAAGCTGAATATTCTAGATCACCTTGCAACAAACATGAGACCTGGTGTTGCACTGCTGCTAAGAAGTTCCCATGGTGCCAGAAACTTTCTGTACCCAGTTGTGGAAGAGGAGGACCTCATCAATAGATTCACCCTTCTCTGTATCATCCATCCTACAAACGATGTCATCAACTCAATCATCTTGGCCCTCAGGGCTACTGTTGCAACATCCTTAAGGGTATAGATATATGCTTGCACATATCCACTTTAAATGAAGGGTTTGTTATGCACCGATCAGAGGTATCAAATTCTTCCAGGTGAATCATATATACATTAGCATTTATATTTTTCATTGTCGAATAAGTTGATCATATTCTATCAACATCAATTATCTCCCCATGTAGCATGTTATGAACTTGAGCGTTGGCATGATTTTAGATTATCCATGTTTGAAAGACTCGTTGAACACAATGAGATGCCTTTCCAATCACTCGCAGTACAGAGCCGCATGAGAGAAGTTTTCTTTCCCATGCTCTTACTGATATATCCTTATCTCCGGTCCAACATAAAAAGGGTCACTGGGGAAAGGAATAAGGCACCTGCATGTATGGTGTCTCCCATGTTTTTTTGGTCCCATTCATATCCAGAAACTAGACAACGCAGCGCTGCAAACGAGGGGGAGGCGACAATGGTGGTTTCCGTTTTGAGATGGAAGATAGACCTGAGGGAGACAACACCCATGTTTCAACTCGAGTTGTGGGAACATATGGTTATGCTACTCTAGAATATGTGATGAATGGACACTTGACATCTAAGAGTGATGTCCACAGTTTTGGGGTTGTGTTACTTGAATTTTTGACTCGTCGAAGATCTATGGATAAAAACAGGCCAAGTGGGGAACATAATCTGGTGGCATGGGCTCGGCCTTATCTTATGGACAAAATAAAGTTGTATCATCTTGTAGACCCTCGGTTGGAGTTTAACTATTCTGTGAAAGGGGTGCAAAGGGATGCTCAGATAGCACATCATTGCCTAAGTCGGGATACTAAAGCCATGCCTCTTATGGATGATGTTGTGGAAGCTCTTACACCTTTATTAAATTTGAAGGATAGGGAAGTCCGTCCTTTCATCATCAATATGTACAATCTATGCACTTAAGACACCACACAATGCTCACTTGCTTGATCGCAGAAGGGCTCATGGGTTGCAGATGAGCAGGATGGTCCCAATCAAATTTGTTCATGGAAAGATCTCTCTGAATCTGATCCTCTGTGACTTGAGGATCATAGATGCTGAGAATTGCATTGTCCCCAAGGAGCCCCTCGCAAACATCAATGGATGGGGTTTCTCTGGTGTCCCCTGTATCTTTCTTGAAGGAAAATCTGAGAATGGAAATCTTCTTTCCATATATCGTGTCAAACATGGATGAAACCACACGATTGACGAATCTAGATTTTTGATAGTCATTGATCTTGACTACATGTTTCCAGTAATTGGAAACCTCTTGAAGTCCATTGCATTCACAAATGTACACCAAATTTAGAATGTCCTTATGGAAGCAGGATCCACCGAAACCAACACTGGAATTCAAGAAACGTGGACCGATCCTTGAGTCTTTGCCCATAGCATGTGCGACCTCGGAGACATCGACCCCAGTTGCCTCACAGAGAGCAGACATGGAATTCACAAACTAAATCCTTTGGGCTAGAAAGGCATTTACTACC
>SNQJ01S0016055.1:23948-36144 GCA_010110895.2 Picea sitchensis
ACTTTCTTGATTAAATTTAAGTACACATAAAATATGCTTTAAATGCATCTTCATAATTATTTTATAAATATATTTTTTATATAATTATTTTATTGATTTTTTAAAATATAATAAATTAAAAATAAAAATATTTATATAATTATTTTTTTAATTTTTTTAAAATATAATAAATTAAAAATAAAAATATTAAATAATAGAAAATTGTAATATAATAATGTTTTGCTTAATGCATAAAAAATAAAATATAAAAGATCAAAGATCAAAATTTAGTAGGTGAACAAAACTCCATAATGTGAAATAGAGATTATTCTAAACATATTATTTTTTGAATTTTTTGGATATATTTTTTTAATTAGTTTTGTATAAAATTTGGTCAAGAATTGTTAAAATTGCATATATTAATTGTTGAGATTGTACAATCAAAGTGTAATAGAGTTTTTTTTAAGGATGTTGAATCCATTTATACATTCAGAGATATAATTGAAGTAATGAAAAATTGTAATTTCACCATAATTTATATAGCCAAATTTTCATAATAATTACCAAAAATATCTGAAAAATTATAAGATACAATATTTAAACCTCTTCATAAAAAAAATGATTATACTTTTTTGAAAATTCTAACATTATCATAATTTTAACTCACATTTAAAACATAAATATCAAATTCATGTGCCAAAAACACAATGTTTCATAATGATATGTTTGAACCCAACGTCATACTCTAATTGTTATAAGTTTTAGTTCTTTTCTGGTGATATTTTTGGTTTAATTTTGCTCAAAATCTGGTGAGAATTTATTGAATTTATATATTTGAATGGTTAATTTTGTATAATCAAAATTCATTTCTGAATTCAAAAATACAATTTAAACAACATAAAATTATGATTTCTTGCAGAGTTATGTAGCTGGATTCGAATCACAAGGAAAAAAACATAGAACAGTTAGACAACTCCTAACCTAATGACATGGTATCTTTAATTACATCAACATACACCTATTAAAAACTTCCTATTAATCAGAGACACAAGTTAAGTTGCTGGGTTAGTAATATTAACTTCCACTCTTTCTAGTAAACCCATATTTTTTCCATTGAGGAAAGGGCTAGTGACGTGGAGATCACTCGTGTTAAACGCCACAAAGGATAAGGTAGGCGGATGGAAATAAGTTCGTGAGACGACACGGATTTGAAGTTTAAAGTTCAATTTGACATTGATAATTGTGCGGATTCTTTATAAAATTGTAATTATTGGTATGAAATTGTGCTGAAAATCTTACTTATATTAATGAATTTGTCAGGAGGAGAATAACTTTTTATGTGGTCAATGTTTTGATTTATGTAATTTAATGAATTAATATAGAATATCCACAATATATATATATATATATATTTTTTATTTTTTTTTTGTAAAAAGTTAAATTGTAATTTAGGATAGGATTTGTTTTTATGTATAGGATTAAAGTTAAATGTTATTAAAAAATGTATGATTTTATTGAAAGTAGTCTAGGATTAGAAGGGATAATGACTTTCTTCTAATTGTTATTTAAGTTGACATTGCTTCTTGGCGTTGAAGAAAGAGATTGAGTAAAAGATTGTCTTCCTAGAATGTATGTAAGGAAACAAGTTAACGACCCAAAACTCAAATTTATTAAGGTGAATAAACTCACATTTAATTTAATGATAACTATCCTCTAGATGCCCATTCACCACTAAATTATGATAAAGTTTGTCACCTAAAAAAAATTATCCCTGACATTTCAACCCTGTTACCTGTTTTTAAAGGAGAAATTATTATCCCTGACATTTCAACCCTGTTACCTGTTTTTAAAGGAGAAATGAGATAAAGTTAAGCAATTGGTAAAGCTTTAGCCCGCTCCCTGGAAGGCATTGTGAATCGTCGAGATCAGATCACTCACATGGCAACTACGACAGCAACGATTCTCTGGCCTCTTCCTCTGTTGTTGGTACTCATGATATTTGTCTCGGCAGCAAATCTCACAGGTATGAATGCTGGTTTTCTTCTCTTCTTCCGCACTGAATGAATAATTTGATTCAGTAGGTTTTGGGTATAAATACAGGCTGTCTTTTCTGTGGCCATTGATGTTCCCCAAGGAATCCATGGATGGTAACTGTTAATTCAGGCAGGAAGGCAGATCTGTGCTGTATTTTTAGTTATACTGTCATTTCCCCTCCTTGAATAATGAATTAGTATTTGGATTTGTTGAGTGCTGAGCAGAGGGAGCTGTGGCGCAGTGGTGTATAGCAGATCCACAAGCACCTGACGACATGTTGCAGAGCGCACTGGATTGGGTCTGCGGTTACGGAGGAGCGGACTGCAGCAAAACACAGCCGAACCAGGAATGTTTCTTGCCAGACAATCTGGCCTCCCATGCCTCCATTGCATTCAACAGTTACTGGCAGAAGTTGAAGCATCAAGGGGCTTCCTGCTATTTCGATTCTGCAGCTCTCGTCACAGAAAGCGATCCAAGTAAGTGGGTTTCTCTGTTAATTGCATATCTGCACAGTAAAATCATCTCATCTGAAAACCTCATGTAGGGTACAATTAATTTATTTATATTTCATTTTATTATGGTTTTGATTTGTATGTACTGTGTTTTTATCATGGTGAGCATGTGGTCATTGAATTGCAGGCCACGATGGGTGTGAGTACGATTTTGTTGCATGAAGATCAATCCATATAAACAAAAAAAAATTGAGATTTTTGTTGGATTTCGGTGATGGTTATTAGAAATGTTTAAAAACTTAAAATGTTTGTTTAAATTACATTTACAGTTTGTAATGGTAGGTCTAATGGTTGAGAATATGTGTTTTCTTTTAAGAGGTCACAGGTTCAAATCTAGAAGGGGTAGGGTATTTATACCTTCGTAAACTTTACTAGTAAAATCTTTGAATAAACACCAATTTAATGTGCTGGCTTGACCATGACCTTAAAAATAAATTATTATTATTAATAAAATTTTAACATTAAATATTTAAAGTAATAAGATTTTATTACTTAATTAAAATTTCTTGTTTTATGATAACTTATTATTTTATAGCTTATTCGGCTGTAATCGGGATTGAATTTGCTCATATTTTGACTTTCACATAAAAAAAATCTACCAATGATGGTGTACACCTAATGTTGTTTTGGATTTTAATTGTTAAAATATTGTAATCAGAATTTTAGAAAATTATTTCAAGACTTTTGTATTCATTATTATGTGATCCAGATGTTGCAGAGTTTGGAAATGATAGACTTTAATATAATTATTACAACTTTTTCTAAATTTCATCATAAATGTCAATCACATGGATAGATGCATCCAATATGAAAATGAAAATGGAGATTCCAATCATATAGTTTTACTTTTGTACCCTATTTTTATGGTTAGGATTAGTCTTGTTGTGTAACCATTTTCTTAAATAATTTTAATATGAGCGTTGTCTACCTAATATATTGAAAAAAAATTGATAAATATATTGAAAAAAAATTGATACACTTGAATTATATAGAAATAATCATTAAATCTACTAATTTAACAATTTTTCTCTGAATTTCAAACAAATCATTATTTGGTAAAACCTTTAACATACAACTTTCAACATCTACCTTCCAAGTATACAATTTGACTATACAATAAACGGTTTAAGGAAATTCCAATCATATCTACCCACGAAGTAGACAAATTGACAATGCATTGCATTAAAGTTTAAGTAGATTCCAATCATATCTACCCACCAAGTAGACAAATTGACAATGCATTGCATTAAAGTTTAAGTAGATTCGAGTTATATATATTTTGGTACCCCTCTTTCTATTGTTAGGATAAGTCTTAATAATTGCAACCACTCTATACACAATTTCAACGTATACCATCCACGTAGACAATATGACTATGCATTAAAGTTTAAGAAGCAAAATTATTTTCGAACATCTACATGAATGGTATGTGAATTGAACGTATAATGTGTTTGTTACAAATAGAATAGGTGGCTATGTTTTATTTATAGATGTAGTTAGTGATTGTATGATGGTATATAATAATTAAGGATATATATATATATATATATTTTGTAAATTGTATGACATTATTTATATGGTTTTTGTTATTTAAATAGGTAATTTTTTATTTTTTTAACTATGATTTTTTTTAGTTTCATTTATCCATGTTAGTATGAACATATATAAAGATTATAGTTTTGTTAGTTTGGTGAACAAAGTATAATAAGAAATTTCATCAATTTATTCATCTTAGCATGAACATATGTTAGTTTTGTTAACAAGAAAATTCTATCAATTTATAATGATAACACAAATATATAAAGAGAATCAAGATTGCATCGATAAGAAATCAAAATGTTTCTTATAAAAAGTTTAAAGAGTTACAAAGTTACAAGCTACGTGATTTAATCCATTTTATGATTCAATCCATTTTATGAATGTGGGATAGACTAAATAGCAGACTAAAGTGAAATAAAGCATAAAAGCATAAAATAATCTAAAGTCCAAGTGACTTTATTAATGCCTATGTTTAATATTTAATTGACCATTATAATATGATATTTACTTTAATACCTTCATATTCAATCTACTAACTACACCAAGCTTACCTTGAAATTTTACATATTTTTTAGGACCCAAAGGCTTGGGGAAAATGTTTGTAGTTTGGTCCTCTATGGAACAATACTAGAACTCAACAAATCCATCTTTTACAAGTTGTCTGATGAAGTGACAATGTATCTCAACATACTTGGTATGCTCGTGGAAGACTTGATTATTAGCTAGTTTGAGCACCCCTTGATTGCCACAGAGTAGGGATGTTGGCTCTATATGTTGCATCTTCATGTCTGAAAGCATCCTCCTAAGCCAAACTGCCTCACACTCTCCTTTCACCACTCCTTGATATTATGCTTCTGTCATTGAAAGGGATACTACATGTTGCTTCTTATTGGTCCATGTGACTACAACCATGCCAAGGCTTAAAACATATCCATATGTTGATTTTCGAATGGTAACTAACTGGGCAATGTACAATCCAAGTGGTCGAATCATATGTTGACAAGTGGCAAGGGATAGCCAATGAGAGGCTACCACGTGGCAGCCTCCCATTGGCCAATATTGGTTAGTGTTTACCAAAATACTATGGGAGTCGACGAGGGTCGAACCCACGACCTCCCAAAGACCTTACCAAACCTTCATTGTGAATGCACCATTAAATTGGTTCTTAACCTAATGTGGCAATGGTTATATTTGAATTTAAATAAAGGTTCATTCAGTGAATAAAAGGGTCGAGGACCTAAGCCCTTGACCCTTAGCCCTTGGTATATCACATACAATATGACCACCATATATTCCGCATGGAGGTTACCACAAATATAATTTATAACATATAGTTGGAACGATATAACATCAAACTTCAGGCTATATATAACATATATATAGTTATAACAAAAACAACTTGCAGACGGTGGGAATAGAACCCCCGACCCGCCAACTATGTTGACGACCTAATAAACTCCGCTAACAAACAATCTACCAAGTCTAGTTGGTTACAACTACACCCTAAATAATAGTTAAGGGGTCGCGTGGAATCCAAAGGGTGGTTAAGGGCCCGCGCCCTATTTAATGGGTGCATGGACCGAGGATTGTACACATTATTTTATGCAGAGTTTAGTCTTGTAATTCATGCCCAAGGATACATAATTTTTTAAGCTACACTGTAAAGCATGTCAAATGGTTCCTTAACGGAATTTCGAGAAATTTATACTCATTTCACACGATTTTTYGCAAGGAATCCAACGATGCACTATGTTTTTGCATTTGAGCAACATGTAAAAAGGTCATTGTAAAACAAAAGCATTTGACCATTAATAAAGAAGGTCTCTATTGGAAGCGGACCCGAAGAGGTAGCCCAAATTGGGTGAACTCYGTTATCAAACTTGTGTATGTGATTTTCATTATTGTTGTTCTATTGYGCTAAATKATTTGCAAGTCATTTTAGCATTAAAGTGTGAATGGTTAGATAAGTTTTTCACATATAATTGTAATCAATCAAGCGATCATTTTATTTCAAGGATCAAGTAGATGTTTCTTATGTATTAAAAGATTAATAAGCATCTAAGGATTTTTCAGATCAAGTTGGTATCAAAGTAGGTTTGATAAGTGTTTGCAAATGAATGCTTACAAGAGTCAAACTCAAACTTGGTAAATGAAAACTTGCAAGTTACAAGTCTGAAATTGGAAGAAGATTTCAAAGACATAAGATGGCTTCTGAAAAAGGAGAAGAAGAAGATCAACCCATGATCCATGAAGAGATCATAGCTACGCTTCAATCATTGAAAGAAACAAAAGATGAGTTAGAACGAAGAATCCAAAATCGTGTAAGAAGGAAATCTTTGGTAAAAGGAGAAGGAGGAAGTGAAGGTGGTGGACCTTCAAAGCCCCCTTCACCATCCTCATCATCATCATCATCATCTTCTTTTGAACTGAGTGAACATTCTTCTTGTCGAAATAAGTCCTCTAAGAAGTCTGATCATAATCAACCATTATTAAAATTGGATGTCAAGTTCAAATTGCCGAACTACGATGGAGAATTGAATGTCAATAAATTGGACAACTGGATCAAGCAGATAAAGGTATATTGCAGGGTTCAAAAGATTATGGATGAGGCTGGAAAGATACAGTTATCTTCTATTCGAATAAGTGGCACCCCCTTAATATGGTGGGAGAGTTAGATGCAAGTTGATCATGTTCAAAAGGGTAAAGTAATATCTTCCTGGGATAATTTTACTAAGGCTATAAGGAAACAATTCTATCCACTGGCACATATACAAACGACAATGATCGAATGGAAACATCTAAGACAGAGTAAAGGCTAGAATATTCAGGCATATGCACATGAATTCAAAAAGAAGGCATTATCATTAGGGATTTTGTTGTCTACTCATGAAACTCTTATGAAGTATATTGGTGGCATGCACTCATATCTTCGTCATACTATCTTAATGTTTAGCCCTACTAACATTGATAAGGTGTCAGTACAAGCTACACATCTAGAGGCTAGTAAGGGTAAGCATGTGAGTGAAGATAAGAAGCCATTCAAATTCGAGAAGACACTGAAAGGTAAATGGAAGAGTAAGAAATCAGTCACAGTGAAGCACGCTGAAGGAATACCTACATGTTCTCAATGTAAGAAAAAGGGACATGAAGAATCACAGTGTTGGAAGTTGCATCCATAATTACAACCAAAGAAATTCAAGGAAAAAGGGAATAAAAAGACCGTTGCATCAGCTCATCAGGATCTAGGGTCAGATTCTGGAGATGAATCTAAGATCATAGCCATAGTAAGCAAAGATATATCATCTATTAATTCAAATTCTTCAGTCCAATCCACCAAAATGGAAAGTGATAGTGATCAAAAGAAGAGAAGTGAGCTTTTTCATGTCAGAGTGATAGTTAAGCATACCAAGGTGGATACTTTATTCGACAATGGATGTCAAGTTAATCTAATCTCTGAAGTAAATGTTAAGAAGCTAGGTTTGAAGACGACACCTCACAAAAATCCATATCCATTAGGTTGGATGTGTGACGATGCTAGGTTGTAGGTAACAAAGTAGTGGAAGATTAGATTTGCAATAACAACAAAGTTCTTTGATGAGTGCGAGTTAGATGTTGTGCCTCTTAACATTTGTGACATTGTCTTGGGTAGTCCATATATATTTGACATGAAGGTTGTATTCTACCGAGAAGAGAATAAATATCATATTTTCAAGGATGGGGTTGAATACATTGTCAGAGCTCATCGTATCAAAACTAATGTTTCTCTAGTGAGCACAGGAAAAATGAAGAGACTCGTGAGTGAAAGTAAATATTTTTTTCTCGTGATAATGAAAAAAAAAAAGAATATATAAAAAAATGCTTTATTAGGTTGTGATCCAAATCATAAACATGATTTGATCAACACCATATCTAATTATGATGAGTTATTTCAGGAACCTTCAAATTTGCCTCCTAAAAGGGAGGTAGAACATGAAATATATTTGCAGCAAGATGCTCATCTTCCGAACAAGATGCTCATCTTCCGAACATTGGAATGTACATGTCATCAGTGATCGAGAATGTAGAAATAAAGAAGCAAGTTCAGGAGTTGCTCGATAAAGGAATCATTAGACCAAGCTCCTCTCCATGTGGATCTCCTATTGTATTAGTTCCAAAGAAAGATGGCACGTGGAGGATGTGTATTGATTTTCGAGCCCTGAACAAGATTATGGTAAAGAATCGTTATCCTCTTCCCATAATTGATGATTTATTATATCAGTTAAAGAATGTTGTGTATTTCACTAAGCTGGATTTGAGAAGTGGTTACCATCAGATTAGAATTGCAGAAGGCGACATATGGAAAACGACTTTCAAAACCAAGCAAGGCTTGTTCAAATGGTTGGTTATGCTATTTGGGTTATGTAACGCACAAACAACATTTATGAGAGTAATGAATGATGTGTTCAGACCCTACATAGATGATTTTGTTATTATTTATTTAGACGACATATTGATCTTTAGTCGAAGACGAGAAGATCATATAAAGCATGTCAATACAATCTTTGAAATCTTGAAGAAGTAGAACTTGTATATCAAGTTATCTAAATGTGAATTTGGAAAAACTTCTCTAGTACATTTGGGATACATCGTAGGGAATGGTTAGCTAAATATTGATCCTGCAAAGGTGGAGGTCATTATGAGTTGGCCCAAACCAACTATTTCCACCAAAGTCAGGAGCTTCTTAGGAGCAATACAGTGTTGGAGAAAATTCATTGCTAATTTCTCATACATAAGAGAACCTCTACATGCATTAACAAGTGTTAAAAAAGTCTTTCAATGGGGATTCAAGTAGCAAAAAGCCTTTGAGATATTGAAGGAAAAGATAAGCACCGCACTAGTTTTGGCTTTTTTAGATCTACAATATCCATTTGAGATTCAAACTGATACAAGCATATATGCCATGGGCATAGTCTTGATGTAACGAGGTAAACCTATATGTTATCATTCTAAGACTTTCACTCAAGATATGATTAACTATCTAAGATATGATAAGGAATTGTATGTGTTGGTACAAAGTGTAAAGAAATGGAAGCATTACTTAATGGGAAATGAGACAATAATGCATGCCGATCATCAACCATTACAATATTTGCAGTCATGGACCAAGATACAACAATCACAACACTTCAGGTGGATGGATTTTCTACAGTAGTTTCATTTGGTAATCAAGTATAAGAAGGGTATTTATAACAAGGTTGTAGATATGTTGTCAAGACCAATAATTAATGCATCCACAATACTCAGGTATAATCCTTTAGCACATGAAAGTTATGCAGAACAATATGCCAAGGATGATGATTTTAAAGAAGCATATGATGCATTAACTCACGACAATCAACAATCAGATTATTATATGCATGACAATTTATTATATCATCTTGGAAAACTATGTATACCAAGAGATGAAAGAGTGGATGTAATTAAAGAAGCTCATATATCTCTCATCTCTAGTCATTTTGGGGTTGGTAAGATAGTTGCACAATTACATAGGTATTGTTATTGGCCTGAATGAATGAAACAATTTCCAAGTATATGAAAGGGTGTGTTATGTGTGCCACAAGCAAGCCTAGCAACAAAAAGCTAGGGTTATATACACCACTTCCAGTACCTTCTTAGCCATGGAAAAGTATCTCCATGGATTTTGTAGGGAGTTTGTCGATGTCCAAGACAGGTCATGATTATCTATATGCCATGGTGGGAAGATTCAACAAGATGTGTATTCTAATGCCATGCAAGAAACAAGTAACAATTGAGAAGACAACACATATGTTCTTTGCTAATGTATGGGTTCATTTTGGACTTCCTACATCTATAATATCAAATCAAGACTCTCACTTTTTGGGAAATTTTTGGTCTCATTTATGGGAGCTAATGGACACTAAGTTGAAGAAGAGAACAACTTTTCATCCACAGATAGATGGACAGACAGAGGTG
This sequence comes from Picea sitchensis, assembly GCA_010110895.2. NCBI lineage: Eukaryota > Viridiplantae > Streptophyta > Pinopsida > Pinales > Pinaceae > Picea > Picea sitchensis. The sequence goes on from SNQJ01S0016055.1 coordinate 33,986, forward strand.
GTAAACAAAAAAGTGGTACATCTACTTCGAGGATACTGTAGCAAGCATCCTAAGTTATGGGATGAACAATTACCATATATACAACATGCCTATAATCATGTTATGCATTCATCTACTCAAAAAACTCATTTTGAAGTATGTTTGGGGCACTTGCCTAAGTCACCTATGGAATTTTCTTTTGGAGAAGCGAGTAAAGAATATAGTTAGGATGATACATATAAAGATAAAAGATTCATTCAAAAGATTCAACATGTACATCAAGCAGTACAGGAAAAAATGGAGAAGAGACGAGCCAAGTATAAGGCAAGGCATGATAAACATCAGGTTGATCATCAGTTTGAAGTCAGTGATCAAGTATAGTTACATATCAGCAAATATATAATGAAAGGTGAAGGTAAAAAGTTAAGACCAATCTGATATGGTCCATTCAAGATCTTGGAAAAAATTGGTACTAATCCCTTCCGTTTAGATCTACCAACCTACATGCAATTTTATTCGTTGGTAAATGTCGAGAATTTGAAGCTTTATGAGCCTCTTATGATTATGGATGAAGAAGAAAGTATTCAGGTTCCAGCGAATGATTATTTTTCTCTAGAATATTTGGATGAACTACAGGAAGATGTTATTCTAGATAGAAAAATCAGAACTTCACAGCGAAATGATGTGGAATATATTTGAGTTAGTATTAAAGGGGTAAAACCAAGTAAAGAAAAATGGATGGAGATTGGAAGGGTGAGGGAACTCTACCCTCACTTAGTTGTTGAGTAATCAAAACTTTTGGTGGTCCAAAAATATTCCAATGGGAAGGAATGATCCAGGAGGATTCGAAAATGCTCAAAGAGGTCTAGGAGGATCCAGAATATCCACAAAGGTCCAGAATGGTTCAAAAATGATCAAAATTTGGCCGTTTCAAATTCTCTCGAAAACAACATCAGTGCATAAAGCTCGTTATTATCTTTACAACATCGCAAACGAAAATTCAAACATGGTTCGTATGTAAAAGTTATGAGCGGTCAAAATTCCAGTCAAACTAGGTCAAAGGTCAAAGGTCAAAATCCACATGGACAAAAGGGTGATAGGTGTCACTAATATAAGGGTGACACGTGGTACATGATCGTACATGTGACGTAGCAGGTAATGTGTCACATGATTTGTTGGCAGTTGACTGGGCAAGGTACAATCCAAGTGGTCGAAACATATGTTGACAAGTGGCCAATGAGAAGCTTCCACATGGCAACCTCTCATTGGCCAATATTGGTTAATGTTTACCAAAATACTATGGGAGTCGACGGGGGTCGAACCCACGACCTCCAACAAACCTTACTAAACCTTTGTTGCCAATGCACCATACAATTGGTTCTTAAACTATTGTGGCAATGGTTATATTTGAATTTAAATAAAGGTTCATTCAGTGGCTAAAAGGGACGAGGACCTAAGCCCTCGACCCTTATCCCTTGCTATATCATATGACCACCATATATTCCGCGTGGAGGTTACCATAAATATCATTTATAACATATAGTTGGAACAATATAACACCGGACTTTGGGCTATACATAGCATATATAGTTATAACAAAAAAAACTTGGGGATGGTGGGAATAGAACCCCCAACCTGCCAACTATGCCAACGACTTAACAAACTCCACTAACCAACAATTCACCAAGTCTAGTTGGTTACAACTACACCCTAAATAATAGTTAAGGGGTCGCATGGAATCCAAAGGGTGGTTAAGGGCCCGCTCCCTATTTAATGGGCACACAGACCGAGGATTTTACACATTATTTTATGTAGAATTTAGTCTCGTAACTCATGCCCAAGGGTACATAAGTTTTGATGCTACACCATAAAGCATGTTAAATGGTTCCTTAACGAAATTTTGAGAACTTTATACTCATTTTACACAATTTTTCTCAAGGAATCCAACGATGCACTCTATTTCTGCATTTGAGCAACATGTAAAAAGGTCATTGTAAAACAAAATCATTTGAGCATTAATAAAGAAGGTCTCTATTGGAAGCGGACCCAGAGAGGTAGCCGAAATTGGGTGAACTCCATTATCAAACTTGTGTATGTGATTTTCATTATTGTTGTTCTATTGTGTTCAATTATTTGCAAGTCATTTTATCATTAAAGTGTGAATGGTTAGATAATCTTTT
>SNQJ01S0016055.1:52852-69824 GCA_010110895.2 Picea sitchensis
CGGCCCGACGATAATATGTCGGCCCGAAACCGGCGAAAATATGTCGGCCCAAATTTTTTTTTCGGGGGCGCTGCCCCCGAACCCCTGTGCACCCGGCGCAGGCGCTCAGACACTACTACTCATGCAAATAATATAACACATACCCAACAGACAACACTTTGGTAGATAGGTGTAGGGTCACAGCCCGTGGTCACTCTAGGGAGTAGAAGGGGCTGTACGGGGAAGCCAAAGGCGTCAAATTTAGATTCAAAGAGAGGGGGCACTACATTCTCCAGATGTCGATTCAACGTGAGCTAAATCCCAGTACCTGCTGGAGATTAATGAAGAAAAGAGAGGGTGGCTCAAACCTCACCTCACTCATTTATTGCAGAGTATGGAGGTCCTGACCGAAAGTCTGCCTGGGAGGGTCCCCTGTACCATTTCTCCTCAGGGAAGCCACACTGAGTCTTCAACTCGCCAGAAGAACCTGCACACGCCAAGTCAACATTCAAAGGGTTCAGCTACCTCTGGCACGGGCCATGCCGAATCAAGGTAGCATATGACAGAGAAATGCAGGCTAGATTTGATTGAGGCGACGCCATCCATTGAAAATTGTGAGACGCCTCTGCTGGGCGACAGGAAGGGAAGAGTATATGTAGGCATTTTTTCCATTTTGTAATGATCGATGGTTGAGCAGAGCTCCCTACTGTAATGTTTTAGCAGCTATTCTAGCTTCCAGCTTATGCATCTGTATATGATATTTCTTGTTTTATGAAAGACAGTTCTTCTTACTCCTCCTAATTTTCATCTCATGCTAAGAGGGTTCGTGAACGAATGACTCGTGCGAATTATCGCAGTTTTGTTATGATAAAGGATTTATTATTACATAATTATGTCCTCTGACTTTGCATTTGAATGTAAGCCGATCTTGTGTTTAAATGCCTTCTTCTACAGTCTGTTAGAAACCTATTGTTTATAACAGACCTCCGCTTTCTCTTGTATAAGTCTTCTGCCCGTTCACCCTTTACTACAACTCACTGTCTAAAATTTACGCAAGACCTCACTTGCTCACGCATACCTAGCCTGGTTTCAGAGTTGGAACACTATTGTTTTGAGTTTCCCTCCATTCGATCACCCATCTATAAACAACCGTGACATAAAACTGATGGGCGTCGGGCTCTGCTCCTGCTAGCAATCCAGGAGTGACTTCCATTGCCAACACCTTTGGCCTGTGCATAACTTCGATCTCATACTTTATGTTTGGGAAAATTGGAATTTTAAAAACTGAAGTTGAGGTGGACAAGGCATCCGCAATTTTATTCTGCCCCCTTAGGATCGCTGACAGATTATGCTCGGAGAATTCTTTGAGGAGGTCCAACACTAGGTTCCTATATTTCCTCAGTTTGGGGTGTTTGGAATGGTATATACCTTTCACTTGGTTTATGACGAGCTTAGAGTCTCCATGCACCACTATCTTCTTTGTGCCCAACTCTTTCAAAACTCTCAAACCCAAAATCAATGCCTCGTACTCATCCATGTTATTCGTACAATCGAAGGAGAGTTTGTATGAGCAGAGTTTTGTGCCCACCTTGGGGGGACTTATCCTTACATTATCCCCTGCTCCTTCCTTGATGACGGCTCCGTCGAAGCTCATGTTCCACATCTCCCTCTCCATGCGGTTCCTCGACTCTTCACACTCTTCTTCTCATCATGCAACTTTATCCTTGACAGTGATGACGATCATCGACTCTTCCCCTTCAAAGCTCAGGTCATTGTAAAATATGGAGGAGTCGATCTCAGTGTCGATGGAGTAGATAGGGTGGTTATTCAGATGGGTCTTGATACTCAACATGTATTTGAGTAGCACCTCTCTCTACAACCGTCTCTCTTGGCCGAAGATAGGAATGGTGGCGTACGACATATCCATTTGCAAGGTTCCCTTCAATTTCGTGGCCCACGATATGGATAATAGCATGCTGAATTTAGGGGGTATGTCAGCCACAACCACGTCCATAACTGAATTATTAGAAGGGATTTGGGACAACGACACAACCAAATCTTTGATCAGACCCAAGAACTTCACTTTCCTTGAGTCGAATGAAAAAAGATCCTTATAGGGCTTGGTGATGTCCAAACCTAATTCGTCCATGACCACTTTGGGCATGAGATTGTGCGATGCACCTGAATATAGCATGGCATTATGCAGATTCATGTCATGGATTTTGAGGCTAACATAGAAAGGGGGAACATCCTTAGTATCGCTCGTTTCTTCCACATGCGAACCAAACAAAATGGCAGGGTGATCATCCTAGACGTTCAGGGTGTCAGGAGTCTCTCCCATCTTTAGCATTTTAATAATCTGATCTCAATACTCCCCCTTCTTGATGAGCTCATTGAAAGGGACAAATATTTTAATTTTGGCCATTTTGTTCTCAAAGTTAAGGTGGCGGGGGGACTTTTTCTACCTCCTTGACGCATGTCTCCCGACTTTTTTCTGGCGCTTTCTTTAGAACCTCCTCCTTTGACTTTTCCTTTTCAGTCGCATCCTTGGTCGGGTTGTCTTTCTTTGGTCAACTCGCGAAAGGGGTGTCCACTTGTGGTTACCTTATGGAATTCGTCTGTTGAGGCTTTGCAGACACCTTTTTTCTTCTGAGGTTGTATTTCTTTTGGAACTGCATGATGTCATTGTGATAACCCTTCTTGAATTCCTCTATTTCCCAAGACAGAGTGTCATCATTCTCCAACATAATATGATCATTTTCACTAATGTATTGATCGTGTTCTCCCTTCGTCAATAACACGTGTGTGTCCATGTCGTCGCAACAATGCATTTGATATTGGATCATCTTGTCAAAATCTTCGTCCGCGTAACTGTTTTGGAACAGGGGCCTTATTTTTTGGTCGCCCTGGTCTCTTTGTTCCCTCTGCCTAATCTACGGGACTGAACCTATTCTAAGGTTTTGAATTCTGGGCTAGAGGTCATGTTGTTCTCGGGTGGCGATATTATTTCCCACAAACATTCTTTCCATCATTTTCTCCATTGTCTTCATCATTAAGTCGGACTTGTCATCCAAGGGTCGAGAAGCCGATGGTTGCACATCTCCTTGGGGTTTCTTCCTGCCTCTATTTAAGTTTTGTTTGATCTTTTCCGACGCCATCATATTTACTTTGAATTTGATTGTGTCACTCATCATGGCGTCTAAGTTAGCAAATCTCCTCTCCCTCAACAACAAGGAGAAATCTATGTCAAAAGAGTCAACGTATCGAAGTTGCACAGCCCTGCAAGGCGGCTGGACTTCTATGGGGATTGAGTTGTAGACCCTCATGAAATAGGTTGAGAAATCTTGCACCATCTCCTCTGGCGCTCTCTTCATATTTTTGTACTACTTCAGTAATTGCAAAGGATTCTTTTTGTCTCCCCATCTAGTAATGAATGACGTTTCAAATGCATCGAAGTTGGGGATGCTTGCTTCTTGAAGGGCCTTAAACCACTTTCTAACCTCCCCTGAAAGACTATGTGCGGACAACCTCATCTTCGCGTCTTCATGATCCACCTCTTCTAGATCAATGAAATCATTGAACCATCCAGGTGCTTTTGGGCAAAGGAATTTCCCTCAGCGTCATATAGCTTGATCCTCTGGTTGTAGTTCTGGGGAAAATCATTCAGTTGGGATGACAGGGCAAGAGGGATGAATCTGGTGGCCATTTCTCTAGGGGAGTTTGGGATTTGCAGGATGTTCTGAGCGTGGACTATGAAAGCTTGCGGGATTTTTTTTGGTATCAGAGATCGAAACCTCTTCTCATCAAAAACTATATCATCCAAGATGGTTTCTAATTTAGACCTGAACAAGGTTTGTTCGAGCAGGGTGTCAAAATCGATGTCATCAATGCTTTCTACACCATCCTTGGGTAAGGACAAGTTTCTGTCCAGGTAATAGAATGAGTCTGGTGCCTGCTCCCTTTCCCTGAGCAGAAGTTTCTCGGGATCACACACGGGCTCTACAGGGTTTGGGTCAGAATTGGCTCTGGTATAAATTGTCTTCGAAGCTAGGATTTCTGAGTCATGCTACTTTGTGATACTGGTCTCTTTTACTGTAGTCGCCAACGTAAAGGTTTCAACCAATGTATATTTTTGGCCCATTGTTACCTTCAGAGGTCAAAACTATATATTTAGTTGTTCTCCCAGGGAAAGTTTATTCAATTTTGTCCTTAGAAACAACGCCAAAATGTTAGCGCTCTGTAAACTCGTTCGGCTGAGGAAACGAGTGAAAGAGGCAACCTACAAATGAACTTTAAGACCAAAAACTAGCCTTTCCGACCTAGAGAGGGCTCTCTCTAAGACTTCGTCTCTGTAAGGGTTATGGATTTAAAATTGTCGTCTAGATTTAACACCTTTGTACAATATTTCTCGTTCTATTGGCAAGAGAACGTGAGACCTTGGGCCATGGAGTCAATTTTAGAAAATGAGAGAAAAAAATGACTTGGTGACTAAACTTGAGAGGATGAAGGCTAAATAGGCAATGGTCTTTCAGTTCAAAATCGTTATGTATGGCGAGAGAAAAACACATGAAGCAACCTAGAGCACCACTGGAGATGAATTATGAGTTCACTTAGAAGAAAACACAGTCGTCTAAATGGTGAAATCTAGAGCACCGCATAGTGAATTCTAGATTTGAATACCGTTCTGATTTATACAAAATATAGATATGAATATAAATAACACAGGAAAGCATGTACATAAAGAGAGGTTACAATACATCAAACCGCTACCATTAGAACCTTTTTGTCAAAGTTTCAGGACCTTTGCATTAAACTTCAATCGAGTTCGAAAGATACATTCAACAGTCACTGTCTACATTACTTTGCCAACCAACCTAGCTTACATTGAAAATATGAAATATATAGACAAGGGTGTGTTGCTCGGGCTGCCTTGCCCTTTAACTACTATCCCTAGAAATTAGGCTCTAACTATTCTCTGCTAGATGACCCTTCGTATGGAACTTTACTAAAAATAGAAACTGACTTTACTCAATCGTACAATAACAGACGTCTTTGACATGACAGTTCGGTCATCAATAAGATTTCGTCATTAAGGAGTGATGTGTCGATGCTTTTCCTTCGACAGGATATCTGGACGATCAAGTGCTCTGTTAGACTCCTACCACCCATTGTAATGGCCTTGATTTCTATCACGCGATCATTTGCTTGAGCGTGCATGTGGCGGGTAACTGTGGACTGTCATAGGTGTTTCCAAGATGACAACGCCAGTCAGGGGACAACACCTTTCTTCAAACTGTCATGTTTCCAACGTACACTTGTCCTTTGTAATAGTTGGGTCCCCAACATTCATGTTGTATGATTTCCACACGGGTCCCTGTCAGAGTCCCTACTTCCCGGCAAGAAAAAGGACACGGGGAGAAAAAAAATCCACACCACGTTTGAGAAGACAAAAACAAAGTCGGTCAATTATGATTCTGGCCTCGTCTGCAGTTTTGACATCCGAAGAGTTCTCCTGAGAGACCAGTTGCGCCTTTTCAGATTCATCACTTATCTTTGCAAAAACACGTTCCCTTTCAGCCTCTTCTGTGCAATGGCTAGAGCCACGTGAATGTTTTCCATGGTTGATCCATATTCCTTGAAGTGATTTGCAATTCTCTCTTCTCACATCCTCTGTGCTTCGTGTAGCTAGATGATTGTGTCTTGCACTTCCTTGAGATGCCTCTTGAGCCAAGTCACATTTCCCTCTCGGCCCTATGATGCTGATGCCTCGAGGGTATTTTCTGCTAACTATTGTCTCAACTCTCTATTCTCCTGGTACAGTTTAGCAATGTCGAGTTGCACTTTCTTTAGCTGTTGCGACGATTCATGAATAGTTGTGCCTTCAGTGTATGGCCTTCCCCGTCTACTGCAAGTTTCTCTACTTGGACCTTCGATAGGTTCCAGCCGAATGGCTCGCATGAGTAACTCTTCGACGGCTGACTTTGTGTGCGACTCACTCAGGGCTCGGGCCTCCCTAGTCTCTTTGTTCTTCCTTGGCCTGCCCCTTTTCCAGGGTATCAGTTGTTGGGGGGATAGGGCTTCCAATGTCTTTCCTTCTTCTGCAGCCCTTCATGTTTTCAACTCTGCGTTGTGAGATATTACTTTTCCTGTGGGTAGAGGGGAATCTCCTTTGGGGTCCCTAGGGATGTTGGCTGTGAGTAGAAATGAATCCTAGTTTTTTCCCAATTATATAAACTCCTCAACTATCAACAATTTGATTAGTGAGACATGATATAGTTTCTTATTCGGCTGTTTTTCTTCAGCTCGGACATTGTCTTCCATTTCTTGGAGGCTTTGGTGCAAGAAGAAAGGAATATTCAATGGTATCCTTCCTATGATGTGGGTGTATTCTGTCATACCTTCCTTCATAGGTGAAATATTTCCTAATCGCCCTTAGGATCTTTCGAAAAGGCTCTTGTAGATATCGACTTAGAATGCCCACTTCAACTTTCCCGTTTAAACAGTTTGGTTTGATAAATTCCTCATAGCATAACACGTCCAAAGGAATGCCTTTAGACCACCTTTCATCGTGCAGAGGGATCTTCGTTGCGATTGATAGAGTTTCCTCTGTCACCTGGAATGTGTTTCGTACAATTATTGCGTGAAGCCCATTGAAACTGAGCGCGAACTGTTCTGCCACTTTCACGTTGAATCCTTGTATTTTATTACAAAATAACATGCATCCGACCTGTTCAAAAGATTCTCTGACATCCAGATCTTCATTTACCAATGTTAATCTTTGAGGTTCGGGCCCCACATTTCTTCTACTTCGCGCCCATTTCCTTATGTTCTGGGTTGTTTCCATGGTGCAATGCGTGTTTGTTCTGTGCGCACAGTGGATTTAGCACAGACCCAAAGCGGTAGTCTTGATTAACTTGGGTTTGTGACACAACTGATGGCAATCGATTTCCTTGCAGCGAGAAACTCGGGGCTCGTGAGAAAAATTACAGACAATGCATAAACTTGGCTGGTGAATAGAATACATACAAATCAACTAGCATTTATAACTGGATAGGCGAAATATGAAATCATGATAGGGGGCACTGAATCCATGGTGACTAGAGGTTTCGAAGCAGGTCGAATATTTGCGCAGCACATCCATGCGACGGGTACACTCCATTGTGTTTAAAGTACATCTTATAAGAGCTCCAGAGTATACTTGATATGAGCATCATGATTTCTCATCATTTCTGACTTCATAATGAGTTGATAATGGTCGTTGCATCTGTCGACATGACTCCTATTTTAACAACTTGCCTCGATCTTTGGCACGTAAAACCTCCTCTTCTAACAAGACCTGACCCTTTGTGAAAATACCTTTACCACTTACACATGTTTGATTCCGACATACCTTCCCGACTCCAAGGGCCAACCAGTCACTTGTTGACTTCAACCCATTCATAGTTCGGTACCTGACCTCACACGCTTTGACACACGGACCATGACTTGACTAAGACTGAGTCTAACTGAAAAAATGACGATGCTAACACTTAGAATCATTGCAGTGGAGTGTGACAATAATAAAACCAATCTCTTGTGTTACTACTTCATTAACTTTAGAAAAACATTTAACGCCATACCCAGAACTAACCTATGGAATAGACTAAAAAACTAAAAGTTTCTTTCAAGTTGAGAGCTATTGCAATGAGGATGTATGAGAACATCATTTCCAAGTTTAGGAATAATAATAGCTAGTCAGAAGAAATTAATTATAGTATAGGAGTTAATAAAGGTTTTCCCTTGTCCCCACCGTTTTGGACATATATATCCACAAGTTAAAGGGTTGCTTGGAAAAATGTAACATATCCATAAACTAATAGTCATTTTTTTTTTTTAATTTTTAATTTTATAATCCAAATACATCAATAAGCATTTCTTTTGAAAAGACAAAAAATGCTTATATCTTGCGGACTCAACAAAGCATGCATTTCCATGAAATAATCCATAATTAATGGAAATGTTATTCTAGGATACTAAAGTAATCCGGCGCAATTCAATCCAAGCCAAAATTACAAATTTGAGATGAAACCATATATCTATTTAGACGAGGGTTTCATGGCAATCCTAATTCATATTCCAAACCTAGGATTTTAAAATCTAAAATCTTTGTATCAAACAATGCCATCACTAGCCAATTTGTTATGAAATATTTATAAGCACCATGTAGTTGTCAAATAAACCAAAGTTTGGTGGGATTGTGTGTAGGAAATTGATTTTATGAATTGGATGAATCGTATGTTGAAATATTGTAATTGCAAAGAGTATTTTATTTATTATTGATGTATTATTCATTAGATCAATCCCCTTTTGTGGATTGATCATGCCGGGTATTGTAAATGACCAAATCCCCTTTTGCGGATTAGTCAAACCCTAATTGTAATAGGCGGAATGAGAAGTCGGCCCCCATAATATATTAAAGTGGTTATAACCACCCAGAATGAGAAGTCGACCCTGCGAGTGAAAAGACACCTCAGTTCATACCAGCCAGATTGTATAAATAAGAGAGGCCAACGCCTCATTTGTACACACACTCAATTGTTCATCAGAGCACAAGTTTGGAGTTGCAGTTGGAGAAGAAGGAAGAGAGAGCGAGGCACATTCTCGGGAGAGGACTTTCTGTATTGTTTGGTTTATTCTCTTGGCATTGTATTGGCTATCTATATTAAGGAATTTTTTGTTGGGTTTTCTCCCCCATGAGGGTTTCCCAAGATAAATGATGTGTCTCTTGTGATTGTGTATTTATCAGTGATCCTATATATGCTATGGTTATCTAGTAAATTGAAAATAAACCTAATAATAGCTTAAACCTTAACATGGTTTCAAAGCTAAGCTGAAGAGAGCATCTTTCACAAGAACAAGAAAAATGTCACTGTTGTCGTACATGCAAATTAGGGATTTTTATTGAAGAAGAATTTCCACCCCAAAGCCATCTAGAAAAGTGATCCCTTCCTCAAGGAACACTTTGGCATCATCAACACACCTTTTCAGTGGCTAGATCTCCCAGAAAGTGAAACCCTAGTTTTCACTAGGTACTAGAAAACCAGAAGTACTAGAGTACCAGAAGTACCAGAAAACCAGAAGCACCAATCTAGAAATATGTTGATTAAGTTTGAAGGGGTAAAATTTGTGTTTTCTAAAATCTAACCACACCAGGCTACTCGCATCAGCCAAGCGCACATCCTAGTAAGTTCAGAATTCAATTTTGAGCATTTTCATTTTTCGGTCATTTTCCTAGCTCCAGGTAAAAGATGTCTGGAAGCACTAAGCTTGTTGACAAGTTAGAAGGTGTGGAAAAATTTTGTACCTGGAAGTATAGGATTGGACTCATTCTTGAAGAGAATGACCTAGAAAGATTTGTTAAAGAAGATGTACCAGAACCCCCTGATGTTGCAGATAAAGCAAAGCACGAAAATGATACAATTAGGGCTAAAATAATCATTGCAGATTCTATCAAAGATCACTTGATTCCTCAAGTGTCTTCAATGAATAATCCAAAAAAAATGTTTGAGTCCCTAACCAGGTTATATGAAGGAAAGAACATAAATCAGAAGATGAATCTAAGAACTCAACTCAAGGATACAAGGAGGCAGAAAGGAGAATCGATCCAGGAATATTTCTCCAGAATATCTCAATTCAAAGAACAAATAGAAGAAATTGGAGATAATATAGATGAATACGAACTCATAATGACAACCCTTAATGGTCTCACAAGATCTTGGGATGCATTCATCCAAACTATTTGTGCTAGAACGAAGAAACTAAAATTTGACAGTCTTTGGGAAGAATGTATTCAAGAAGAATCAAGAGTAGCTAACCAAGAAGATCTGCTATCAAGAGATGAATATCAAGCCTTAGCTACTCACACTAAAGGAGGAAGAAAGAAGTCTTACTTCTAGAAAGAAAATCATAAAGAGTCTCAATCCCAAAACAAATTCATACATAAAGAATCTCAACCAAAGAGATTCCATAAGAAAGGACAAACAAAAGAAAGAGACTTCTCATCTTACCAATGCTACCATTGTGACAAGATGGGACATATTGTGAGACATTTTCTAGCTAGACGAGAAGAATACAAGAGGAAAAAAAAGAGGGATCATGCCCATGCAATTGAATATGAAGAGCCACCCACGAAGATGATAAAAGAACTAATTGAAGACTATGTCTTAATATCAGCCCTCTTAGGATCAGTATCACCTAGAGAGGAAACTTGGCTTCAGAGTTTCCTTTATAGATGGAAAAGTTCTTATGTGGGCGAAAGGAAAAACCATGAAAGAAGCAATCGTTATTGGAAAAGAAGAAGGTGGCTTGTATAAGCTAAAGGGTCACTCAGAAGCAACCATGACCCATGCCATTGAGAATCCATGTGAACTTTTCGCTAATTGAAAAGAAGAAGGTGGTTTGTATAAGCTAAAGGGTCACTCGTATAAATCCATGACCCATGCCATTGAGAATCCATGTGAACTTTGGGAATGAAGATTATCCCACATCAACCAAGAATTACCATATGTACGCAAGGCACTATAGGTCTACCAAACTCAAGGTTGACCATGAAGGTGCAATGGATCTGCATAAGGGAAGAACATCAATAACCTTTTCCAAAGAGGGACAAAAATGTATGGAGTATTAAACTCATTCACTCATAGCTACCACGCCATCATCCTCCATTTGTGGGTATGTATACCATGTATCTTTTATTGATGATCATTCTCATAAGACCCGGTTTACTTTTTGAAATCAAAGATGAAGTGTTCAAGAAATTCCAATAACGTTTTGATAGAGAATCTTTGAAAGAAAGATCAAGATAATCAGTCGATAATTGAGGAGAATACACCTCAAAGATTTTGTAAACTTTTGCAAAGATAAGTCAGATCATGAGCCTACCACTCCCCTCATAATCCTCAAAACATTGGTGTAGAAAAAAGAAAGAACAAAAACTATAATGGAAGCAAAGGAAGACCATGATCCATGATCAAGACTTCCAACGTAAGTTCAAGTGGGTAGAAGTAACAACAAAGATATGTAACAAAACCGATTATCCCATAGTGCACTTGGGTTCCAACTTGTTTCTTTTCAATATATGAATAAATACTAGACATCTCAAAATATTTGGCTGCCCAATATTTGTACATATTCCAAAGAGAAGAGAACATTAATCGACCCTTCAAGAAAGAAGGGGTTATTTGTTGATATCAGAGATTCCAAGGCCTTCAGAGTTTTTATACTAGGTCACCATCATATTTATATCAACAGGATGTGACCTTTGATGAATATGAAGCACCCTCAAGAAATCCTAAAGAAGATGTTTGAATAAGTATATGAAGAGGAACTTGTATCTCCCAGAGTTGCACCTGAGGGAAGTCATAGCTTCCCATCAAGAAATTCCATGTTCATGACATAGTATAATTTCATGAACCTCCTAGATGATGATATCCCACAAGAGAAATCCAACTTGGGCAAGGGAACTTATCTAAGATGGAGAGAAGTATGGTGTCCCCGAAGGAACCATGAGAAAAAGCAATAAACCTAATCCATTCTCCAGCTATATGGATTTGATGTATGATCTCTTAGAGAAGGAGCTTACATGCTTTGAAGAAGCCATTCAAAAGAAAGAATGGGCAGATTCCATGACATAAGAATTAATCCATTATAAAGAATGATGCATGGGAAATATTTCCCCGTGATCAAGAGAAAGGATGTGCATTCCCAAAATGGATTTCAAAATAAAACATGTTGTTGATGAAAGTATTGAGAAGTATAAAGAAAGGTTTGTCGCTTCGCGGGCTTTCTCAAAAGGAAGTAATTGACTATGAAGAGATCTTTCTCATGTAGCCGATCCACTTCGATCAAAACCATATCATAGCCCCTTGAAGCTAAGATGAAGTGGAAGTTACACCGATGGAATTAAAGACAACTTTCCTAAATGGTGTCATTGAAGAAGAAGTATATAGAACAACCTCAAGGATTTGAAGAAAGTGGAAGACTCCTTACGTCCGCAAGTTGAAGAAGGCTCAGACAGATTGAAGCAAGCCCCAGGAGCTTGGTATGGAAGGATAGACGCTCACTGAGTCAGATTACCAAGAGTAAGATAAATTTAACCTCTACTCTGCTATGAATGATGAGTCTGTTATATTTTTGTTGTATGGATGACTTATTCTTAACTGGAGAAGAAAATATCATCACCGAATGTAAGAAGAAGCTGGCTACAGAATTTGAGATGAAATACCTTGGCCTAATGCATTATTTCTTAGGTCTTGAGGTATGGAAAAGCCCAGAGAGGATCTTCCCTAACCAAGGGAAGTATGCAGTTGAAATCCTAAAGAGATTTGATATGTTGGAGTGCAAGTCCATGAATACACCCATGGAAACAAAGTTGAAGCTCTTGGTCGACACTTCATCAGAATTGATTGATGTTATGTTGTATACATGGATCATTGGATCGTTGATGTATCTGACGAACACCAGACCAACTATTTTTTTTGATGTGAACACCTTGAGTTAGTTTCTGGTAGAACCCATACATGTTCACCTAGTTGTTGCAAAACATGTGATGAGGTACCTTAAGGGTACATTAGATTGTGGTCTCAGTTATTATGGAGAACATGACTTCAGATTGAGTGGGTACACTGATTCAAATTGGGCTGGAAGTGTCTCTGACAGGAAGAGAACTTCAGGATGTTGTTTCAGTCTGGGGTTAGACATGATCTCATGGCAGAGTAGGAAGAAATCAAGCATTTCTCTCAGCACAGCGGAAGTAGAATACATTATTGCATGTCTGCCAGTTGTGAAGCCATATGGATTTGAAAGTTGTTGATAGGTCTATTTGACCTAGAGATGGAAGAAACCATGATCATATGTGATAACCAGAGCTTCATAAAGATGATAGAGAATCATGTATTTCATGACAAGTCAAAACACATAGAGATAGAATATCACTACATTTGTGACATGGTGCAGAGAGGAGCCATAAAGCTCCAATATGTTAGCATAGATGAACAAGTTGTTGATGTGTTGACCAAGCCTCTATCTCGTGTAAAGTTTGAGCACTTTCGAGATAATCTTGGTATAGTCCGAAAGGACCTCCCTCGAAATGGGGAGTAGTGTTGTGTTGCCAACCTAGTGTTGTGATGCTATCTTCATGTTGATGATGTGCCAGCTTAATTTCTATGATGATGTGCCATCTTAATTGTTGTGATGATGTGTGAGCTTAATTGTTGTGACTATGTGCTAGCTTAATTGCTCTAATGATGTGCCAGCTTAATTGTTGTGATGATGTGCCAGCTTAATTGATGTGATGATGTACCAACCTCGTGTTGTGATTATGTGTCAGCCTCATGTTGTGATGATGTGTCAGCCTCATGTTGTGATGATGTGCCATCCTCGTGCTATGATGACGTGACCAACCTCATGCTGTGATGATGACGTATTAGTTTTATACTAATCCATGTTGATGCAGATGATGATGCCATTCCAGCTCCCTGCTGTGAATGATGATATTGATGATGAGAAAAGATTTCGATGATTTATAGATACGCCAGTCAGTGTTCCAAGGTGTTTTTGATGATGTTGTCCTCTCTCTCGTCCGATGTTGTAGTAGAGTACCCTTCTTGTTAAGGGGGAGTGTTTAAATATTGTAACTGCAAAGAGAATTATATTTATTAATGATCTATTATTCATTATATCAATTCCCTTTTGTGGATTGATCATGTCGGGTATTGTAAATGACCAAATACCCTTTTGTGGATTGGTCAAACCCTAATTGCAATAGGTAGAATGAGAAGTCAACCCCCAAAATATATTAAAGTGGTTATAACCACCCAGAATGAGAAGTCGTCCCTGCCAGTGAAAAGAAACCTCAGTTCACACCTGCCAGATTGTATAAATAAGAGAGGCCAATGCCTCATTTGTACACACACTCACTTGTTCATCAGAGCACAAGTTTGGAGCTGCAGTTGGAGAAGAAGGAAGAGAGAGAGAAATGCATTCTTGGGAGAGGACTTTCTGTATTGTTTGGTTTATTCTCTTGGCATTGTATTGGCTATCTATATTAAGGAAGTTTTTGTTGGGTTTTCTCTCCCATGAGGGTTTCCCCTAATAAATGATGGGTCTCTTGTGATTGCATATTTCTCAGTGATCTTATCTATGTTATGGTTATCTAGTAAATTGAAAAGAAACCTAATAATATCTTAAACCTTAACATCTTAAAGAGTTCTTAAAAGAATAGAAGACATGGATTTTGATCATAATTATAATCTGTAAATCATTTTTCTGTAAACTCCCTTTTACAACAGTGATTGATTAAGTCCAAAAGTATCTACCAAATCGAGGCATTTCATTCCAAGATCTACTTCATATTTTGAAGTCCTCCATATGCTTTCACCATAAATTTTCATGATAGTAAATTCAATATAAATTAAAGAAAGGAAGGCTTAAAGAAAAACCAACATCAGAGGATATGCTCCATCTAATTTCAAGTTTATCATCAGAGTATAGCAAGAAATAGCCTTATTATAACAGTTAGTAACAATAAATAGAAATATGGCTTGGGTTTTCCTTAAGAATCTCGATTGCAAATATAAACCAAACCAAACACACAAAACAAATTTTACCTTTCAAACTTCCAATGGACAAAATTCCATGATTGCTAAGAAGAAATTTTAAAAGTAAAGCCAAGTCTAACATCACAAGTTGTCAATCCAGTTAATCAATGTACAAACTATTTGATAATTCATTGGATGTAGATATATTTTCAACGATACATCCCATTTCAATACTAGGTTTGGATTTTTCTACCAAAAAATTCACTTGAGCTGTAGTTTTTGAAGAAACTATTCATAAGTTACAAGTGAGCATCATAAAGTTGTTGACTAGTTCATCTAAACTTTCCAAATTGGTCTTTCATTGCATAGTAGAGATGGTTTCAACAATGTTTTCTGAACCAACAATGCTTTCTCCAGTGGTGATAGCACCAGCTAAATATTTCATGTTTAGAATTCATTTACAAGGATGAGTATGTCATCAAAAATGTACACAACTACACTTAATTTTCAAGAAACCAGTGATTTTGATGTAATAATTATGAATTTTCAAAATGTTCAATAGTGGGTCAAAATAATTCAAACCATTGTTTGCTTGACTCATTAATGATTCTAAATATTTATATAAGGCCAATAACCACTATTGAACATGTAGGTTTTCTCATCCATATGGGGTCAAGGTGGAAAGGTTGGAAACAATGCAAGATATGTAAGGAAACTAAAGCGTTCAACTAAATCAGTAACTGGGATCACAACTTCAATTCCAGTAGAGAGACATAGAATTCCCAACCACTAATTTCAACCGAAGTCATGAATATTTACACTTTTCTTAGCACACCCAAATGAACAACTGAACGACTGAAGCAGTCAATGGAATCATAAGCAGTGATTTCCTCCCATATTGGTTTGAGATATCCTCATGATCACCAACATTGTTCCAATGCTATATATTTGGAAAATAACCCATAAAATATTACTATCAAGTAAAATATATAAATCTAACAAGAGAGTGACAATAGATGACATCAATACTATTTCAAATCCTAACTTCATTATTTAAGTAAAAATGGCCCTATAATTCCCCATCCAAAATATTAGCGCTATAAAGTACATATGCTACAAAAGTGAATCTCAAAAAGTTTGCATCGAGGATCTCTCACCAAGGAAATAAAAGAGAAAAATATTGCAGATTAAAATCCAAGGCATCATAAAATTTGATAGACAAGGGGACCCCAAATAGTCTAATTCACAGTGTAATCGACAAAAATAGAAACAAGCATTAGCCTCATCAAAGAAGAGGCTCTAGCCGAAGTGCCACCCGAAAATTATTGAGTATGGGGAACATAAGCCCTTCTTCTAACTTCGAGGGAAAAATTTAAGTACGTCTATTACTACTATCATAGAGCACATTATAGGTCCTTTAAGCTTGCACTGAATTTTTATCATACTATTCTAAATTTCCGGACTTTTCTCAAATTCCATGATTGTTATGATTCATGAATGAATCTATCTCATAAGTTGGGTATTCTTAGAGGCATTTTCAGAAAACTTTAAACATAAATATACTCACGTGTGTTTATTTATCCCTCAGCCATATATATTTCATACAACCATATAGATTTCATAAATAAAAATATACAAGGAATTTTCCAAAAACAAAGATAAAACTTATCTATTTGAAAATTGTAGATTAGGAAATTGGCTGAGACTGAACAATTTTCCACCCAACCATAGGTAGTCTGCTATGGAATCCACCCCCTATTCAGGCTATGATACCATTAGGGAAATGTAGGAAAAACAAGGTTCCCAATTCATGTTAAACAGGTCTAAACCAAGTAGTTTTCACTACTAATTTCCTTGAGGATAGAGCAACTCTTAGGCACCCACACTACTTGCCCCACACAACACAAGGAGTACTTCCTTATCTACTACATAGTTCCTCAAAATTCATTCCTTCTATTACTCTTCAGTGTGTACATATAAAGGTCCAAGTTTATATCTCAAAACTTCTACATAATTTCTTTGGTTTATTGGCTCTTTTACTAGGTTTCATGGCTCATTCTCATGGTTGGTTGGTTATATGGTAGAGTAACTCATTTTTCTGATATCCCATCCCTAAAAACAAAATCCCTCTATATTTTTAAGATATCTCTCTACTTCATTCAAATTTATGCATGCATGAATGATAGCAAGAGAATCCCAACACCACTTCTTCCTAGTTCCAAGAATGTAGGGAAGACAACTTGTTAATTTTTAGCAAGCAATGGCCTAGATCTAGGGATTTATTTTCTCCACTCTTGTTAATATTTTTTTAACTTGCAAACTAAGTTTTGAATAAGTGAAGGTTAAAGGTAACATAATGTAACGTACTTAGCCATCCCAAGGTCGGGGCATGCTACCAAAATCTCTACTATGTTCAA
>SNQJ01S0016055.1:69950-88189 GCA_010110895.2 Picea sitchensis
AGAGAGAGAGAGAGAGAGAGAGAGAGAGAGAGAGAGATTCTTCTCATACAGAGATTCATGTGGAAGTGATAATAAACACATACATGCAATAAACACAGGCAATTCTGATAAACTTCAGACAAGTACTTAAACACAACATGTAAAATTAGCATAGAATTGGTACTTATCTTGTTATGAGAAGACCACCAACTGCGTGCAGACCTTCCAAAAACCTCTTAGCCTTAGAACACACTACTCCAAGCTATCACTAGTGGGTCACCCCCAAGCTGGGACTAAACTCCACCCAGGGTAAAGGAAATCCTAGGCTAGGTTGAGACTACGGAAAGCTACATAATGCAATAGGAAGGATTCCCTCCAAGGAGCCTCCTTATGCCCACCGCTCACAAAATCACATTCCCCACGTGCCTATCCCGCCCCAGGAATATACACCTTCACTGTTCCACAGTCCATCGGTTTCTCTACTTCCCTTCCAGGGCTTCAACATTAGGTCGGATCAGGAATTCTCAAAGCGTTGTAGCTATTGTTGGACTCCCTCTAGGAGAAATCACTTCCCCAACAATCTCTCTCACTTGGAGAGAGTTTCTCACAGGCGTGACAACCTGATTCTTCAATCCACGGGCCTAACAACCTGCCTCTTAAAAACCATAGGCCTGACAACCTGCTTCTTCTGTCAAGCTCCTAAGTCAAACAGGTAACCATAGTAGCAAAATTGGGTAAGGCAAAGTACAGGCTCATCAAAAATACCAGTGCACACAAGTTACATAGGTTCACGATGGCCAAGGGTTCAACAATGGCGAAAAAAGGATGTTGCCTGCCTACTCAGTGTGTGAGGGAATGGGGCTAAGGATGGAAATAATTGCTAGTGAACCCCCACAACGACAGATTTTCCCCCATAAAACTTCATGTGCCCAGGTTAAAACATGGCTCTCTTAGGAGCTCGTCCCTCTCCACTTCGAGTTCATTCCTTTCCCAAGCCTTAGTATTTTAGGAAAATACATTATAATATTCCCTTGGGTTAAGCCCTCAAACTTAGCCCCTTTTTCCTAGCCTCTCAGCCCCCTTCCCTTTCCCTTCCTAGTGGAGCTTAGTCCCCCATAACTCTTTCTTTGTGGTTGGTCTACACGTAGAGATGTATTTTTATTAATGATATGCATAATTACATATACAAAAATAGGCTCACTGGCCTTAGCATCTAGGATCTCCAGCCTAATAAACACATAAGCCTCCCAACTTATAAATACTTGGCTCACCAACCTATAAACATCCTTACAATTCAGCAGGGGCTCAACCTTGGGGTATTACAATCCCCTCCCCTTATTTATTCATTGTCCTCAGTGCATCATATTTACATATTACAACAAGATTTTCAAAAATCTTCAAAAATATGTGGGTATTATGCCCACATAGCATCTTCATTATCCCAAGTTGCGTCCTTGGGACGGTACCAGTTCCATTGGACCTTTACAATCCCTATGAATCGATTCCAGAATTGTTTGATTTTTCGGTCCATAATGCGTACTATATGTTCTTGAAAAGCGCTTTCTCGCTCCACCTGAATCACATTTAAATCAATAACATGATTAGCATCAGGTATATATTTCTTAAGAAATGATACATGGAATACATTATGTATAGACATAGATGCAGGCAATGCAATCATATAAGCTATTGGTCCAATCCTCTCTAGGATTTCAAACAACCCACAATATTTGGATGCCAACTTGGAACAGTTTCCCAACTTCAGGGAACTTTTGTTGGCCTTCACCTTCAAGAAAACATGATCACCCACTTTAAATTCCCTGTGAGTTCTACCCTTTTTAGCATAGATTTTCTACTTGTCTTGGGAAAACTTTAAATTTTGTTTTATCTTCAACATTTGCTCTTCCATTTCCCTGAGAAAATCTAGCTCGATCACTGCTCTATCAGTTGGGTTGTCCCAACTTATTGGTGTGTTGCACTTTTTTCCATAAAGTGACTCAAATGAGCTCATATTTAGTGATGTTTGGTACCCATTGTTGTAGGAAAATTCTACCAAGTGTAGATAATCTTCCCATTTATATGGTTTGTCCATCACATACATCCTTAGCATATACTATATCACTTGTTTCACTCTTTATATTTTCCCATCAGACTCGGGATGATAAGTTGTGTTGAAGTTCAAATTTGTTCTGAACCCTTTGAATAATCCCCTCCAGAACTTTGAGGTAAACTTTGGGTCTTTGTAAAACAAAATTGTCATGGGTATGCCATGCAAGCGTGTTACTTCCCTCATAATATCAACAACATTGGTTGTCTTGTGAGTAACCTTCATAGGAATGAAATGGGAAGCTTTAGTAAGCTTGTCCACCACCACCATGATAGCATCATCCTGCTTGCTTGTTCTGGGCAATTTGGTGATGAAATCCATTGTCACCACTTCCCACTTCCACTCAGGAATGGGTAATGGTTGCAGCAACCCAACTAGGTGTCTATGCTCAGCCTTGACCTTTTGACACTCCAAATATTTAGCAATGTACTCATCAATCTACTTCTTCATGCCTAGCCAATAGTATTGGCTCTTGACTATTGCAATTGTTTTATGATATCCTAGGTGTCCAACATAAGGTACATTATGCATCTATTTTAAAATCGTACTCCTCAATTCATGGGAATTCGGTACATAAATTATGTTCTTGTACAAGAAAATTCAATCAATTCCCAATTCATAATCTTCAACTTTCTGTTGCATTTTACCTTGCTGTAATTTTGTTACCAACTCCATGTACTGCAAATCTACTTTTGCAACCTCATAAATTCTGCCTTTAAGATCAGTTTGATACATGCTAATAGATGTAACATGCATTTCATGAACTCTCATGTTGAGTGCATCAACCACTTTGTTCTATTTTCCTTTGATGTGCTTAATATCAAAGTCATACTCACAGAGGAATTCCAACCATCTGCTTTGCCTGGAATTTAAAGTTGGTTGATCAAACAAATATTTCAGACCATTATGGCATGTTCTCAGCTCAAACCTATTTCCCATGATGTAGTGCCTCCACTTCTTCAAGGCATGCACTATGGCTGCCAACTCCAAATCATGAGTGGTATAGAGCCTTTCATGCTCTTTCAATTTTCTGGATTCAAAACATATCATAAACCCATTCTGAATTAGGACTCCACCAAGTCCTTCTTTTTATGCATCTGTGCAAACCATAGAATCTTCATTCAGACCAACAATCCTCAAAATTGGAGTGTTGGTTAACAATTTCTTCAATTGCTGGAAGATATTTTCACATTATGTTGTCCATTGAAACTTCACCCCCTTCCTTTGCAAGGAAGTGATTGGGTGAGAAATTCTCGAAAACCATGCAATGAATCTTCCGTAGTATCTATCTAGACCCATGAAGGATCTGACTTATGTCACATTCTTAAGTGTTTTCCACCATTTAATGGCCTCAATCTTTTTAGGGTCGACTACTATCCCTTCTTCGGATATGATATGCCCCAAATAGTGAATTCAGTTTTGATAAAATGAGCACTTGCTCAATTTGGCATACAACTAGTGCTCTCTTAACACTTGCAACACCATCCTAAAATGATGCTCATGTTCTTCTTCTGACTTGGAATATACGAGGATGTCATCCAAAAAGACAATGACAAACTTGTCTAAATATTCCCGAAAAACACCATTCATTAAGCACATGAAAACGACTGGTGCATTTGATAACCCAAATGGAACCACTGTGAATTTGTAATGACCATGCTTTGTCCTGAAGGAAGTCTTACTAATTTCTTCATCTATGATCCTTACTTGATGGTAACCAGATCTGAGATCAATCTTTGAGAATATCCTTGCATCCTTTCACTAATCAAATAGATCGTCAATCCTTGGAAAAGGATACTTGTTCTTTATAGTTACCTTGTTCAATTGTCTGAAGTCAATACACAGTCTCAATGTCTCATCTTTATTATTCACAAATAATACTGGGGCACCCCAAGGTGACACACTTGGGCGTATATACCCCTTCTTCAGAAGTTCTTCAAGCTGCATTTGCAGCTCCTTCAGCTCTGGTGTACTCATTTTGTAGGGAGTCTTTGATACTAGAGATGCTCTAGGCATCAAATTTATAGGGAAATCAATATCTCTATTTGGGGGTAGTTCTCGTATCTCCTTAAACAAATCCTCAAAATCTTTCAGGACTGAGTGATCCTCCAGATTTGACACCTTATCCTTAGGTGCTTCCTCCATATGAGATGCAAATATTTGACATCCCTTCTTGTAACACTTCTTCAGCTACATTGTTGAGATCTCTTGTACAGTAACTGCCCTAGGAATTCCTTGGACTGTTCTTGGGTTCCCTTCCTCATCCAGGCAAGTAAATGCCTTGTTATGATATTCTAAGATAACAAGGTGTTGGTAAAACCAATCCATACTAATTAGACAATCATATGAACCCGATGGCAGGATGTTCAAATATTCCTTGGTTGATCCGGATTTAGGCAAAGAATGAACTGATTAACATACTAAATACAATAAAAATGGAGATATGAAGAACAACATAGATATCCAGTGAACAATATCTTATATTGAATAAATGGAATAGGATGAAACTATAAAACTACAGAACTGAAACAGTTTCTCGAATGGTGGTAGCTATCTCTGAGAAGAGATGTGGCTGATACACACATCCATCTGAGAAGAATGATTACAATGAGGCTCCAGAGGCCTGTTTGATATTACTCATGAATTCCAAAACCCAAGACATCCAAAAACCTAACCCTAGGAGATGAAACGCCAAAATTTATGTGGGCCCATATGGGTAAGTTGGTACCTCAACTTCTCGGGGTCATAACTTTTTCATATGACCTCTGTTTTGGGCGCGTGATAGCCCATTGGAAAGGTATTTTAGAGAACTACACACTATGTTGTCAAACTCTGACTCTGTCTACATTTTGACTGTGGCAAGCCAAAAAAACATTGTTAAGGGCCCCAAAATGACCCTGAAAGTACAACAAAATGTGTTGACATGAAAACATACAAAATAAGCTAGTTGGATTAGATGGGAGGCCACCAATATACACCTGGAAGATGTGTACGGCTTCATTCATCCCCAAAAGTGTAGAACCCACAATTACAAATAAGTACAGAAGAACGTGTTGAAATAAAACTTGTCAAGAGGAGCCAATTGGAATAGGTGGGTGGCCACCAATATCCACCTGGATCATTGGTACTTAGTCCATTCATGTCCACTAGACATGATTTAACCAACTCAACAACGTTTCTCTTGGCTCTTGTATCCAATTGTACCAACCAATATTTCTCATGCTTTCTTCTTAGAAAAAACAATATTTCTACTACCTTAGGATCTATATAGGTATGACTAGTTGTTGAATCTATTAAAATAGTAAAGGCATAATTATTGATCATACCTTATACTTCCATCACGTGTGATTGAAACTCTTCTTTCTTGGGATGCATATATCCTTGGTACACTTTTGCCCATATCCTCCACTTTTTTTGCTTGCTGTACATTGTGGACAACTCTCACTTTGTCACTATTGTGAGGAAAATCTCTATACTTGTGGTTTCCTTTACAACCCAAACATTGAAAGGGTTCCTTCCTTGGCCTTTTCCCACCTATCTAAGCCATTATGTGCTCTCTAAAAGATGGTTGTCTTTGAGGACTATTTCTAAAAAATGGTGGCTTGTTCCCCTTCTGCCTTTGTTCCCTCTTAAAATTCTTCTTGTCTTCCCAAGCTCTTTGGAAAGTAGGCTTTCCCTTATGTTGATCATATAAGCACTTGGCTCTCCTTATGGTTTCCTACAAATTCTTGGGATCATCATATTGAATCATATCACTGATGACAGATGGAAGCCCACTCAAATACCTCTGAATCGTAATGGTCTCATCTTTGATGAAGGAGACATACTTCAACAATTCTAAAAATATCATTTCATACTCATCAATGGTCATGCTTCCCAGTTTGAGTTCAAAGAACTCTTTCATCTTTTTGTCATAATACCTCTTGGTCAGGTATTTCTTCTCAAAATGCTTCTTGAATAACTTCCAAGTCACATTTTTCTCTTTGATGTGATGCACTTGCACAAGTTAATCCCACCACATGGATGCCTTTCCTTTTAGTTTATAGATATAAATTTTTCCTTCTGCGTGAGAAGAATAATTATGCAGTTGGAAATCTTTTCTCATTCCCAACAACCATGTCTCAACATCTTCATCTTTCTTGTGTTCACCATCAAAAGTGGGAGGTTTTATCTTATTCATTTCTCCTTTCAATTCATCCACCCCAGACCTCCTATGCTTCCTGACAGGGGATGGACTTGAGATGATGTGTTCTCTCCTATTGGAATTCCTTTGGGAGTGATGGTGATGTTTGCTATCACTCCTTGATCTTCCTTTTCCCTCATAGGTCTTGTGTCTTCCTGATTTTTTGGATCCACTCTCCTTATCCAACTTCTTTTCAACTATGTCTAGGATTTTCATTAACTTCATATTGAAGTCTTCTTGTTGTTCCTTGACTTTCATAATCCTCTCATTATTATCCTTGTGGCTCTGGATATCTATCTGCAATTTTCTGAGGGTCTCAACCATATTTATGTATTCCTGCTTTCCCCCTCCATGTCCATTGGAGTTGGTTCCTTCCATACCCAACTGGACATTCATCCCTTTGATTTCATCCTATTGATTGTAGACTATCTGTGTATCATCCATCACTCTACACTCTGTATTGATTCTGATTTGACAACAGTTATTTCTGCAAAAATGTGCAGCCAACAGAACTTTGTCAGGCTAATTGTTCTTAATAATTTCATGAAAACACGAACCATTTTGATTCATTAATATATATCAAACTTATTTTCTGTTGATTTTCTGAGAAATCGACTTTTCAAATCCAATTTCTGGGTGAACAATTATCTTCTACTATTCAATACCTTTCTAATGCCTATTTCCATGCTCAATTCTGAGTTTTGAGCAGGAAGTTATGGATACTTGAACAATTTGTCTTTTCAGTGATGCAATCCATGTACATGGATTCTTCCAACTTAGAGTCAGATTGTCTCTTGGATCCATGTTGGATCCCTTATTCGGGTTTCCAGACCTTCCTTACTTCGTTAGGTGTAGGTCTGTACAAATTAAAAAAAAAACCACAGGCTCCTTCTCTAATCCCTTCTCTCTTCTTAAAACAAAATTTCAGGTGCTAGCCCCTTTTTCTTCAGCCCCAAAATTCATGTGACCACGGGATGTGACCAAGAGCTAGGCTGATAGGTGCTTATCTAGAACTTCGACGCTTCAGAGCTTCTAGCTTCATAGAATTTCACAGCTTCTTCTCTCATTTCTTTCGAACGCCAAACTCCCAAACCTTTTAACTTTTTGGGGCCCACATAGCCCCCATGTGTCGGACTGCTAATTGGTCCAACAAGGTTGACAAAAATACAATTTTGACTGACATGTGGAATGTCTAGGGGAGGTCCACGTCACCTCTGGGGATTCCATCATGCCACATCATGCCCCATGCTTCGACACTTCAGGATTCAAAGGTTTTCGCAACTCCAAACTTTCAAATCCTCTGGAGCGTCGAATTGGCGAACTTGCGAAGGACGGTGGATCAATGGTTCACGACTTCCCAGCATCAACGGTTGAGATTTACTATGGAACTCTGGCTTCGGGGCTTTCCAAAGCACTTCTTCACATATCTCTCCAAGTGTTGAATTATCATAGATCCTCTCCTTCCTCCACCTGTCATCTCTCGATCAACAGTCGAGATTAACTCCAACCTTCGAGAGTTATTGATTCAATCAACTAGCAATACAATTCCTTCATAGTACCAAGTCTTTGGACCATGAGATTTATTGTCGTGTGTCCTCTCCCTATCAACGATGAGGATTTACTCCACTCTTCAGAGCTTTGAGAGTCTTCATACTTAACAACTCTTGACCAAGTTCCTCTAGAGTGCCAAGTATCTGGACTGCAGGATCTAGCACCATGTGGCAGAATACTAGAAGTGGACACATGGCCCAATCCAAGGGGTGACACGTGTCAAGTTCTAACTATAAAAATCAGTCTTTTAAAAGCACAAAACACACTGACACATGGCACACATATTGTGTACCCACGTCACCCCAGATGATGTCATCAAGCCACTTCACTTCGGAACTTTAGGACTTCGGGACTTCGAGACTTTGGAAATCTGGAAGTTATTCCAACATTTTTCCTTTGAACGTCGAATGCCCAAACTTCTTAACCTCCTGGGGTCCATGTAGTACAATTTTCATCAATCAAGGTGGTGATATGTGGCCCCACCATTGAGTGACACATGTCAGGTCCAAATCGGTACTAAGGGCCTGTCAAAAGTACAAAAACAAGTGACATGTGGCAGACTTAGGGTAGGTCCACGTCACCCTAGGTGACATCATAATGCCATGTCATTTCCGACGCTTCAGGACTTTTGTGATTTCTTCTCATTGACACTTTTTCAAAATCGCCAAACTGCTGACTACCAAATAATGGATTCCCGTAGCTTCGAGACTTCGGTGATTTCTTCTCATCGACACTTTTTCAAAACTGTCGAACCGTCGACTTCCAAACAAATGCTTCTTGTAGCTTCAGGACTTTGGTGATTTCTTCTCATCAACATATTTTCAAACTGTCGAACCGCTTTGGAAATATAATGGTTCTCCTCCTCCTGAATGATCCATGGTTGAGATTCACTCCAAGACTTCAGAGCTTCATGCTTCGGCTCCTTTCTCAACAAAAACTTAAAAAATCGGTGAAGTAACGAAGTCCGAAGGACTTTGACAGTTAATTGTCATGCACCTTCTCCAGATATGACAGTTGTGAGGGATCTGACTTCTTCCGAACAGATCCAACAACCCAAATTTAAACTGTGTGGCCCAATACCACGGTCGTCGTGGTTTATCAAACTGTTATACCTCCTGAGCTTGTGAACATAGCCAAGGTGTTCCCTCAGCGCCCTCCTAGCACTTTGTAATTTTAATTCTCTGGAACGTTTGCTTCAAAAATCACTTATACGACCCAATTCAGGCTCAGTGTCGAAAATTGGGCTCTGATACCAGATTGCAACGTACCCAACCATCCCAGGGTCAGGGCATGCTACCAAAATCTCTACTATGTTCAAACTCTGATACACAGACACACACACACACACACACATATATATAATGCAAATTTAACAGAGATAGACATTGTTCTCATAAAAAGATTCATGTGGAAGTGACAATAAACACATACATGCGATAAACACAAGCAATTTTGATAAATTTCAAACAAGTACTTAAACACATCATGTAAAATTAACATAGAATTGGTAGTTATATTTTTATGAGAAGACCACCAATTGCATGAAGACCTTCCACAAACCTCCCAGCCTTAGACCACACTGCTCCAAGATATCAGTAGTGGGTCACCACCGAGATGGGACTAAAATCCACCCGGGGTAGAGGAAATCCTAGGCTAGGCTGAGACTACAAAAAGTTGCACAATGCAATAGGAAGGATTCCCTCCAAGGAGCCTACTTACGCCTACCGCTCACAGACTCTCATTCCCCATATGCCCGTCCCACCTTGGGAATATACACCTTCACTGTTCCACAATCCATCGACTACTCCACTTCCCTTCCAGGGCTTCAACAACAGGCCAGATCAGAAATTCTCAGAGCTCTGTAGCTACTGTTAGACTCCCTCCAGGAGAAATCACTTCCCCAACAATCTCTCTCACATGGAGAGAATTTCTCATAGGCTTGAAAACCTGCTTCTTCAATCCATAGGCTTGATGACCCACCTCTTCAAAACCACAGGTATGATAACCTACTTCTTTTGTCTAGCTCCTAAGTTGAATGGGTAACCACAGTAGAAAAATCGAGTAAGGCAGGGTACGAGATCAACAAAAATACCAGTGCACGCAAGTTACAGAGGTTCACGATGATTGAGGGTTGAACAATTGCTGAAAAGGGCTGATTGCATGCCTTCTCAGTGCATGAGGGAATAAGGCTAAGGATGGTAAGAAGCACTAGTGAACCCCCACAATGATGCATTTCCCCCCATAAAATTGCATGCGCCTAGGTTGACACATGGCTCTCTTGGGAGCTCGTCCCTCTCCACTTGGAGTTTGTTCCTTTCCCAAGCCTTAGTATTTTAGGAAAATACGTTATAATATTCCCTTGGGTTAAGCCCTCAAGCTTAGCCCATTTTTCCTAGCCTCTCAACCCCCTTCCCTTTCCCTTCCTAGTGGAGCTTAGTCCCCCATAACTCTTTCTTTGTGGTTGGTCTACATGAAACAATGTATTTTTATTAATGATCTACATAATTACATATGAAAAAATAGGCTTATTGGCCTTAGTATCTAGGCTCTCTGGCCTAATAAACACATAAGCCTCCCAGCTTATAAATACTTGGCTCACTAGCCTATAAACATCCTTACAATTCAGCAGGGGCTCAGCCTTG
Source organism: Picea sitchensis (assembly GCA_010110895.2). Lineage (NCBI taxonomy): Eukaryota > Viridiplantae > Streptophyta > Pinopsida > Pinales > Pinaceae > Picea > Picea sitchensis. The sequence goes on from SNQJ01S0016055.1 coordinate 80,413, forward strand.
GGGTATTACACATAAGACATATGTTTTTAGGCATAAACCCCCCTAGAACCCCTCACCTTTCCCCTCTTGTCATATCATAGCCCCTTTAGGCATTCATGTTCTTCTAGTCTTGGTCATTTTTTTATTAACTAAGGAATTAAAATACTTGTAATATTCACAACACCATGGTATATCTACCTCATGGTGTTAATACAACAAGAATAAAATATCTATGCAAAGTATTGAACAATCTTAATTGCAAATATTATAAGGAGTAAAATTGGGATATTACATCCCCTCCCACTTGGAATAACACCATCCCCAGTTTTCCTTTAGTGCAACAATGTATATGATGTAAATAGGGATGTATATGTCTCTCTCATGGCATCCTCCATCTCCCAAGTGGCCTCATTTGGCCCAAAGTTCCTCCATTTCACTTTTACCGAAGTGATGGCTCAATTACAAAGCAATGTTACTTTGTTATCTAATAAACACAGTGGTTCTGGATAGAACTCTTGCTTTGGTTCCACCTAGATAACATCCCAATCAATAACATGGTTAAAATCATGTACATATTTTTTTATGTAGAGGTGCATGAAAAACATCATGTGTTTTAATATTTTCAAGCAAAGCAAGTTTATAAGCTATTGGTCCTATCATTTCCAAAATTTCAAATGGTCCACAATATCTAGGTGCAAGTTTGGTATAGGCTCCAAGCTTCAGGGAACTCTTTTGTGGTTTCACTTTAAGATACACATGCTCTCCAACTTTTAATTATTTATGCATTTTGTTTTTTTTTGCATAAATTTTATATCTGTCTTGGGGTTGTCTTCAAGTTTTGTTTGATCTTGATGACTTCTTGCTCCATTTCTTACAACTTTTCTAGTCCAAGTGTGATTCTATTTACTGGGTTGTCCCAGCTTACATGTGTATTACATCATCTACCGCATAAATCCTCAAAAGGACTCATTTTTAAAGATACTTGGTAATTTTTATTATAGGCAAACTCTACCAAATGTAGGTAGTCATCCCATTTATTTGGTTTATTCATGACATACATGCAAATCATGTCTTCCATTATTTTATTTGTCCTTTCTATCTACCCATCTATTTTGGATTATATGTGGTGGTGAAATTTAATAGCATACCCAATCCTTCAAGCAATCATTTCCAAAATATTGATGTAAACTTTGAGTCTCTATCGGATATAATTGTGGTAGGTATTCCATGAAATTTGAAAATTTCCTTCATGAAATTTTCTTCACTATTGACTTCTTTAAATGTGGAGTTTATCGAGATAAAGTGAGCAACCTTGCTTAATTTGTCAACTACAACCATGATGGAATCATGTTGTCTTATTGTCTTTGGAAAACCTGTGATAAATTCCATGGTGATTACTTCCCTTTTCCATTTGGAAATTGATAAAGGTTGTAACAAACCTATTGGGTGTTTATGTTCTACTTTAACCTGTCGACATTCTATGCATCTTGTAATATAGTCAGCAATTTCCTTTTTCATTCCAGGCCAAAAGTAATGTTTCCTTGTTGCATTAATCATTTTATGGTGACCTAGGTGTCATGATTAACTTTTCATGTGCATTCCATCCAATATGAGTTTATTTAATTCCACTGAATTAGGAATGTACAATCTATCTTTATAGATCATCAATCCTTCTTCAATCATCAAATAGCCATCATATTTTTTTTAGTGGGTCTTGATATAAACCTTTCTTTATTTATAGGAAGTACTCATCCTCATACAAAGCTTCTTTTGTTATAGACTTCAAATAAGATTCACGAGCATTGATAGTTGCTAAGTGTATCACTTGCATGCTCTTGTTGAGTGCATCTACTACCTTGTTCTCTTTTCCCTCTATGTGTTTGATTTCAAAATCGTACTCGCTAATAAATTATAACCATCTAGCATGTCTATTATTCAAGTGAGGTTGATTAAATATATATTTTAGTCCACTGTGGTATGTCATCAAAACAATTTTTCTACCCATCAAGTAGTGATGCCACATCTTTAATGCATGAATTATGGTTGCAAGTTATAGGTCATGGGTAACATAATTCCTTTTATGTTCTTTCAATTTCATGGATTCATAACTTATCACGTGATTATATTGCATAAGAACTCCACCCAGTCCTTCCTTATATGCATATGTACACACTATGAAATCTTTGTTTAGGTCTACAATCTTTAGAACTTGTGCACTAGTTAGAATTTTTTCAACCATTGAAAGCTTTATTCATATTTTGACATAGACCACACACACTTTACTCCTTTATTTTGCAAATAAATTATAGGATGGACAATTTTTGAAAATCCCTCAATGAATCTCCTATAGTCTCATGCAAATCCCATAAATGACCTTACAATTGCCACATTCTTCGGAGTGGACCAATTCATAATGGCCTTGATATTTTTTGGAACAACCGAAATTCCCTAATATGATATAATTTGTCATATTTTCTGGATCAACCGAAGTACAAGTGGTACCACCATGAAGTCATAATGACTACCTTGTTCTGAAGGCCGTCTTATGAATATCCTCATCTTTGATCATAACTTGATGATATCCCTATCTCAAATCAATATTTGAAAATACTTTTGCCCCTTTTACTTGATCAAACATATAATCAATTTGGGGTAAATGATACTTTTTTTTCACTATCACTTTGTTCAACCGTCTATAAACGATATATAATCTAAGGGTACCATCTTTTTTCTTCACAAACAGTATTGGTGCTCCACAAGTAGATACACTTGGTCTAACATACCCTTTGTCTAACAATTCTTGTAGTTTAATTTTCAACTCCATCAACTTAGGTGTACTCATTATGTATGGTGCTCTAGATATAGTTGTATATCCTAACATAAGATCAATTGAAAAATCAATATCTCTCTTAGGAGGTAAACCAGGTATCTCATCTAGAAATACATCCTTAAATTCTTGGAGTATTGGATATTCTTCAAAATTTGACCCTTTGTTTTCTATTGACTCCAATACATAAGCTGCATGTAATTGGAAACCATTTTTGAAACTATTTTTTAGCTGTAAATCTGAAATATATCTAATAGAGATGGATCTAGGAGTGCCTTTCACTAAACATGGATTCCCCTCATCATTTATACACTCAAAATTTTTGTTGTAACAATCCAGCCTTGCTTTATGAGATGTTAACCAATCCATGCCAATTAAGACATTATAGGAACCCAAAGGTAAAATATTCAAATTCATCCTTGTGAGCAATCTGTTCATCTCTACTAGACAATCTTATGTAAACTCATCGATTTTTCTCTTAACACCTGTAGCCAACTGAACTAACCAATATTTCTTATGTTTCCACTTTTGAAGAGTACATGACTCAACACTTTTAGGTGCAACATAACTATGACTAGATCCTAGGTCAATTAAAATATAAATAAATTGCTTGGCAATATTACCATCAACTTCCAACACTGAAGCTTGGTGGTCTTCTTGTTGATCCTCCAATGCAACATATATTTTAGGAATAGCCTTTGCTACACCATTCACTATTGTAGCTTCTTGTATATTGTAGGTAGTCTTAGTGGTTTCTTGCCTATGAGGATAGTCCTTGAGAATATTCTCTTCTCCTCATCCCCAACACTTTAGAGGCCCTTTCAAAGGATCCCTTGTGTTTCCTGCTACTAACTTAGCTAGTTTGTTTCCACTTTGAGATGGAAAATTTTGTTGAAAGCTACTTCTTTCGGGATAGTTTTCCTTAAAACTCCTTGATTGATTCTTATACTATTGAGGCTTAAATCCTTTCTTCTGTTAGGATATTTAGACACTTAGGAGTTAGTTAAGATCTACTTGGTCTAATGTGTCGTTAGGTAAAAGTGTGTTTCTTTAGTATGAATTAGTATGCATTTGTAGTTAGGAAATCCGACGGTCATGATATGTTCCTGACATAGAGTGATCCAACGGTTCATAATCTCCTCTATCTTAACGACCATTGATATGTGGCTTAACACCCGTTTGGTACATGATCTCTATTTAAAGAGCATGGAGGGACATTTGTTGATGATCGATTGTGAGAAACTCTCTTGTAAAATCTCTCTGTAATCTTTTTATTTTGCATTAATAAACTGCTCCAAGTGGTCATGTTGGCTGGGGCCATGGATGTTTCCCTGTAGGGGTTTTACCACGTCAAAACATCGGTGTGTTGATATTTGATCTGGTTATGTGAGTGGTTACTAAAGGTGTTCATCCTCTGTTGGAATACCTGTGTTGTCGAACATCTTCCTCTAATCAAACTTCTCCCTTTTATTTTCCTTCCAAATCTTATTGAGTCCTAGTTTATTTTTTCTTTGTTCATAGTAGTGTTTAGCCTTTATTATTGTCTCATCCAAAGTCTTAGGCTCATCGAATTCAATCCTATCCTTGTAATATTGAGGCAATCCACTGAGGAAACATTAAATTTTCACTTTCTATTACTATCAAGTAAAATCTATAAATCTACCAAGCGAGTGGCAATAGATGGCAACACTACTATCAAAAATCCACATTTCATTATTTGAGTAAAATTAGACCTATAATTCCCCATCCAGAATCTCATCACTATAAAGTACATCTGCTACAAAAGTGAAGCTCAAATAGTATGCATTACAGATATCTCATTGAGGAAATAAAAGAGAAAAATAGTGTAGAAGAAAAGTCAAGGCATCAGAAAAGTTGATAGACAAGGGAATCCCAAATAGTCTAATTCACAATGTAACTGCCAAAACTAGAAACAAGTAACAACCTCATTAAAGAAGAGGCTTAAGCCAAACAATAGAAGTTCCACCAGAAAATTATTGAGCATGGGAAATAAAATCCCTTCTTCTAACTTTGAGGGGAAAATTTAAGTACATTTGTTACGGTTGTCATAGAGCACATTGTAGACCCTTTAATCTAGCACTAAATTTTTATCAGATTATTCCAAATTTCTAGACTTTTCTCAAATTCCACGATTGTTATGATTTAGGAATGAATCTGTCTCAAAAGTTAGGTATTCTTAGAGGAATTTTCAAAACCTTCAAACATAAATATAATCACTATGTTTATGTATCCCTCAACCATATCGATTTCATACAATCATATATATTTCATAAATAAATATATATGAGGAATTACCACAAACAGAGATAAAACTTATCCATTCGAAAATTGTAGAAAAGGAAACTAGATGAGACCGAGCAATTTCCACTCAACCATAGATAGTCCATTGTGGAAACCACCCCCTGTCGGGATATGATACCACCCGAGCAAAGTAGGAAAAATAAGGTTCTCAATTCAGTTTAAACAGGTCCAAACCAAGTAGTTTTCACTACTAAGTTCCTTGAGGATAGATAAACTCTTAGGAACCCACATTATTTGCCCCACACAACACAAGGAAGAATTATTTCTCATCTACATAGTCCCTCAAAATTCCTTCCTTCCAATTATCTTCAGTGTGTGCATAGAAAGGTCCAAGCTAATATCTCAAAACTTCTACATAATTTCTTTGGTTTCTCATCTCTTTTACTAGGCTTCATGGCTCATTCTCATGGTTGGTTGGTTATATGGTAGAGTAACTTTGTTTTTCTGCTATCCCATCTCTAAAAAAAAATCCCTTTATCTTCCTAATAAGTCTCTCTACTCCATTCGAATTTTTGCATGCATGAATGATAGAAAGAGAATTCCAACACAACTTCTCCCTAGTTCCAAGAATGTAGAGAAGATAGCTTGCTAATTTTCAGGAAGTGATGGCCTAGATCTAGGGATTTTTTTTCTCCACTCTTCTTAATCTTTTTTAACTTGCAGCTAAGTTTTGAATAAGTGAATGTTCAAGGTAGCATAAGATATATGTTTTTAGGCATAAACCCCCTAGATCCCCTCACATTTCCCCTATTGTGGTATCATATCCCTTTTAAGTGTTCATGCTTTGTCAATCTTGATCATTTTTTTTATTATATGTGGAAATAAAATACTTACAATATTCAAAGCACCATGGTATATCTATCTCACGATGTTAGTACAATACGAATACAATATCCATGTTAAGTATTTAACAATTTTAATTACAAATAATTCGAGTAAAATTGGGATATTAAAAAGAAGCAGAACGTGTTGACACATCTTTATCTAGAATATTCATAATCCTCCTTCTTTATGTTGATGATATTGTTCTTATGGTGAAGAGTCCCTATGATCTCGACAAGCAACTTAAGATTCTCAAGGATTTTTGCTCTAGTATAAGTATGACTATTGACACTCACAAAACAAAGGTTATGATAATCAAATCCAAAAATATCATTTTTGTCAATTTCATGTAGGAAAATAACATCTTGAAGGAAGTGACTCCTTTCAAATATCTCATAATCGATCTTCATTGCAAGTTGAACTAGAACTATAGCATTGAGAAAATGATAAATGGAGGGTCGAAAGCTTATTATGGACTTGAAATCAATTGTAAATTAGTGGACCTTTGGTTTTGGGATAAGAAGAAACTCCTCTTGAGACTCTCGTCACTCCTATTATCTTATATAGTTGTGAAGTTTGGGGTTGCACTAAGCATCTCTAGAGAATCATGGAGAAAGATAGAGAAAATCCAAAAATGTTTTATAACATATAATCTTAAAATTAAAGGCAATACACTCTATCATATCCTTTTCATAGAAGCGAGTCTTTCCCCTATAGAGAGCATGGCTATGACTAGGTACTTAATGTACAAGAACAAGATAAACAACATGGAAGATAAGAGGTTTCCTAAGATTGCTTCGAAATCTTGTCAAAACCACTTGCAACTCAAGTTGGATTGACATCAAGATGCCAAGCTTTGGTTAAATCATTGGGGTATCAAGGAAGATGTCACTCTACAAAATAATGATAACATTGAAAATATCACTACATCTAAATTTAAGGAGAACTTGTGGTGTAATAAATAATTAGAGAACAAGAGGAAATTAAGATACTACAAGGAGGTGATCAACCCTAATCTAGAAGATAAAAAGTCTCTCTTTGTTTTAACTAGTGTAAAGAAGAAATTCAACATTGCTAAAATAAGAACAAAGTCTCATGAAATCCATAGTGAAATAGGGTGTTGAAGTTGAACAATAGTTTCTCTTAGAATGTCATGTGTACACGGACATTAAATCTCAATTTCAAAATATTGTTTATAGTACCGACCTTCCTAATATTTTAATTCATCAAAACTATGGTGATTTAGGAATAGTCTCTTAAATCATGTTGAACATAAAAAAAAAAATACAAAAAAATAGACGAAATAATTTCTAACCTTTTTTTTAAAGGTTCAATAAAATTTCAATATTAATCTCAATGAACATTAACAACTATGATCATCAATATAATTATCTATTTATCTATTTTATATATTCATTTTTCAAATATACCTTTTTATTTTTTAATTACTTATTTAATATTATCTTTAATTATATTAATTAATTGATTATTTTATTAATAACATTTTATTATGTCAACTTAATATTAATAAAAATATCAATGAACATCACTAACCATGATCATCAATATAATTATCTATTTTATATACTATTTTTCAAATATACCCTTTTATTTTTTAATTAATTACTTAATATTATCCACCCATTATTTAGCTGCTCGATTTTTTTCACGGTGGTGAGCGAGCTAGGGTTCTAACAGCGCGAGTGGGCTGGGAGGTCCAATGGCAGCGCCTGGGAGTGGGGAGTCGGCCCCTCCTCCGCCGATCCCATGCAAAGAGGCCTTCACGAGACTGGTTAATAGCTGCGGGAAGAAATCGATGGCTCCAGC
>SNQJ01S0016055.1:95082-106108 GCA_010110895.2 Picea sitchensis
ATATATGGTTTATTATGGTTTATTACATATTGATGAGTTTATTGATATATACATCCAATTCAAATGAAAAACTTTTTTACTGAGCAATATATTCTTCCGCTTCAATTATAAAACTAAACTAAACCCAGAATAATGAATTACTTGTTTTTCGAAACAATATATACTTCCAATTCAATTTTAATCTAAATTGAAACCATGAATATCGTGAAGCAAGGCCTTCTCGGTTCCCTCTGTCTCCTATAGTAATGTGCACAGATCCACATGAGTCATAAAAAAGGCAATGCCAATCAGGGCTGCACAATCTAAGATGGATAATAACATTGCAGGCTTGCAACTTCAACTTCACTCTTCCTTCGCGTCCATGGAATTGTGGAATGAATAAATATATGTTCTATGTGATGGCATGAGGTCTCAGAATGTGGGATTCTTCATCGAAAAATGCCGCCAATGTCTCTTTAATGTTGCACACGCCAATCTTCCAATTCCACAACCACAGGCACCATCTCAATTTTTGTTTGAACGGGGGGAGGAGGGTTTAGTGCAAGTTTTTATCGGAGGAGACTGAAGGATTAAGACAAGAAGATTTGTTTTAAGGGCGACTGTGACATTAGCATTGGGGTTTGTAATTTCTGACTAAATGTTTATGTTCCTGAATGTCGCCCTCACCGTGGTACGAGGGCTTGCTAATGTTGCCTATGTGAAGAGGGTGGCGCTGCCTATGCGAAGAGGGAGAAACAGTTCCCAGTTTCATGTGCTGGCCGTGGATGATAACATTATAGATCTAAAAGTCTTCGAAAAGCTATTGTAGAACCTCTGTTACAAAGGTACTAGTATATTCAGACTGGGATTGATCATTGTATTATTGTTATTTTGAGGATTTTAGATAGAGTTATATAAGTAGGCATTTTAGCAATTTCACAGCTTATTTTGTATGTGTGATACAACAAGTAGAGAGAATGTTAATGCAAGAGAAGGAAAGGGGCCTCCTCGCTATCAACTCATGGAAGGGACTCTCGTGCATATCAGACGATTCAAGATAAGGAGTGATGGTGTGCAAGGATTAGTTGTCTCCCTGAGCAGGGCGCTTCAAAAAGGATTCTTCTCCCCATAGAGTTGAAACGATGATGGGAAACTGGTCCCTTCTTTGAATGTACAATCAAATTTATTCATTGTTTCGATATGGTAACAAACATACATAACACTACTCCTCCTCTTATTCAGTTTTGTACAGTATTTTCATCTTTGTACAGTTGCAGTTGTGGGGTTTTATGTAAGCCTTTCTACAGTCACTGATGAGAAATGGCACAATTATGATACCTGGGCATTGGTGTGGGTAGCAGACTGATCTTTTTGGATGAGTGGGGGCTCTCTGATGGACGTGGTGAGCCTGCTCCTGCTAAATGGCTCTTGCATCTCCAGAACGTCCCCTCTTGGTTGCTTAAAGCCTCCCACTAATTTTTCATCGGGTGTGGGAGAAGGCACCAGAGCAACAGGACTCAGGACTATTCGTCGAGGTGTTCTGATCCACCATCTCCAACCATGGCGTCCACTACCACAGGGCAGTGCCTTCCGAGATCTAGGCAAAGAGTTTGGGGTAGGTGAGGAGTCGTGGGTGCTAAAGTCGTGCAGTAGCGTATGGGTGAAGGAAGGAATGGGCATTGAGGCAATGGAAGGCAAGCACACGTGGCAGATTAACTAACAAACACATGTATCGTTCCAAATGGCTATGGATAGTATCATTCCAAATGACTATGGATAGACGACGAAAAATCGAGAGTGAACTCCCCCTAAAAGAACGCCTTCGGCGTAATTATTATGCATTATTATATTTATATTATATTTATTATCTAATATATGATTTATTATTATACTTATATTATATTTATTATCTAATATACTATTTAGATTATATTTATTATGTAATATAATAAATATTATATAAAATATATATTATTAAATTTGAAAGGTTTATTTTCAAAAAGAAAAATTGAATATTTTTAAAATGCAATTTGCNCATAGAATTATCCATCAAACAAACTTGGGTCCATTACCGAAACCTTTGTGCTACCAAAATTCTCTATCGGACTTTATTCAAGGGTTGAAATCAATGAAAACCAACCAAATTAATCAACAATATCCCCCTTTGGCATTGATGGCAACACTATGATGCAATACTGAAGTCATGTCATGCAATACTGAAGTCATATCACTCATGCTCTTCCTGTGACCATCGCTCCCCCTAGAACCATGCCTCTGTGCTCTGCATCTGATAAATATCTCCCCCTTTGTCATCAATGTAAAATGTATCTTTCCATTTGGGGCTACTCCTCCTAACTGAACTATCCTTGGGAATACTCCCCCTGACTGAACTCTTCCTGAAACTGATCTCCCAACCTGAATTGTCCTCTTTATGGTTCTTCCTCATGTAAATCTAAGACACATAAGATAAGCATTCAAAAACATTCATTTTGGAGTATAAATTACTTCGCGTCTCTGGCGAAGATACTCAAAGGATTCTCGTGGAAGCGGTTTTGTAAAGATGTCTTCCACTTGTTCTTTTGTGCCCACATATTCAACTCTGGTGTTCTTCTCTGCAACCTATTCCCATAGAAAGTGATACTTGATTGGAATGTGCTTCTTCTTGGAGTGCATCATCGAGTTCTTTGAGATACTAATGGTGCTTGTATTATCACAATAGATTGGAATGGGATCATCATACTCAACCTGTATATTTGTCAGAGTTTGTTTCATCCATAGAACCTGTGTACAACATCTTGCTGCTGCAATATACTCTACTTCGACTGTAGATAAAGATATTAATGATTGTTTCTTTCTTAGCCAAGATACTAAACACTCACCGAAGTAGAATGCTTCTTCGATGGTGCTTCATTGGTAATCAATGCAACCTGACCAATCTGCATCTGTGTAGAAAATAAGTGATAGATACTTTCCTTTTCGATACCATAATCCAAACTCTTATGTTCCTTTGAGATATTTGAAAATCCTCTTCACTACTAAGATATGTGATTCCTTTGATGCTTCTTGAAATCGTGCCACCTATCCAACTGCCTGCATTACATCTAGTCTGGATGTTGTCACATATAGTAAGATACCAATCATTGACATGTATTTCCTCTGGTCTGTAGACTTTGAATAATCATCTTTTCTCAACTTGCAACTGGTTTTCATAGGAGTGGTAATTGGTTTGCAATCTTCCATTCTGAACCTCTTTATCATTTCTCTGATATACTTAGTTTGAGAAATAAAAATTCCTCAGTTTCTTTGACGTATCTAAAGACCCAGAAGGAAGGATAGTTCTCCGAGTAATGACATTTCAAATTCATTCTGCATATCCTTCACAAATTTCTGGCTTAACCTGTCATCAGTACTTCCAAAAATAATATCATCAACATAAACTTCAATTAATAAAATACCATCTTGAGTTACCTTGATGTAGAAGTTGTTGTTTGTACTTCCTTTTTTGAACCCTTCTTGTTGTAGATAGTTATCCAGTCTAGAGTACCATGCTCTAGGATATTGTTTTAGATCATACAAGGCCTTCTTCAATTTACACACATAATATGTGTTCTATGACAACTGAAATCCTTCTGGCTGTTCAATGCATACTTCTTCTTCAAGTTCCCCATTCAGAAAAACTGATTTCACATACATCTGATACACTTTAATATTCTTGGAGCATGCATAAGCTAAGAGCAATTGGATTGCTTCCATTCTCGCAACTGGGGAAAATATCTCTTCAAATTCGATTCCTTCAACCTGTGCATATCCTTTACATACAAATCTAGCTTTGTTCCTTGTAACCTGTCCATCTTCATTGAATTTATTTATGAATACCTACTTTGTGCCAACCACATTCTTATTCTTTGGTCTTGGAACCAATTCCCAAGTATCATTCTTCTCTATTTGATACAATTCTTCATCCATGGCCTTATTCCAAAATTCATCCTTGCTGGCCTCTTCAAAACTATTTGGTTCAATCATAGATGAGAGTGCTAGGTGTGTTTGTTCTAGTGAACAGATTCTTCTTCTAGTCTCAACTCCTGCACCTTTGTTTCCAATAATCTGATCTGAAGGATGATTATTTTGTACTCATTCGCTAGGTGTCTTTGGAGGCACTTGTTGAGATGTATCTTCTACTTCTATCTGATCCTCTTCATATTCCCCTTCTACTTCTTCTTCATAAAGTTGTTCCATTGATTCATTTTCTTCTTCCTTTAATTCTTGTCCACCCGTTTCATCAATTGTCACATTGATGCTTTCCACAAATTTGTTCAACCTCGGATTGTAACACTTGTATGCTTCCTTGTAATTGAGTACCCAACAAGTACTCCTTTGTCCACACGAGAGTCAAAATTTCCCATTTTTCCATCTTCTCTTTTGATGTAGCATTTTCTTCCAAATACTCTAAAGTGCTTCACATTTGTTGGTCTTCCTTTCCATAGATCCCAGGGAGTTTTGTTAGTGTTGTTTTTTCGAATTATTTTGTTTTGAATGTGAACTGATGTATGCACTGCATGTGTCCAAAATATATCTGTCAATTTGGAATCCATTAGCATTGTTCGAGCCATTTCATGTACTGTCATGTTCTTTCTTTCAACAACTCCATTCTTTTGAGGTGTCCTAGCAATGGAGAATTGCCTTTTTATTCCATGCCTGCTGCAGTAGTCCATAAATTCCTTTGAAGTGAACTCTCCTCCATTATCATATCTCAAACATTTGATTTTTGAATCCATTTCATTTTCAACCATTTCCTTGTAGACCTTGAAGTTTTCAAAAGCTTCTGACTTATTCCTGAGAAAGCAAATTGCAGTCATTCTTGTATAATCATCAACTAATAACATAAAGTATTTCTCACATTTTAAACCCTTTGTTGTAGTTGGTCCAACTAGATCAATATGCATAATTTCTAGTGGTCTTGTCATTGAATATTCCTTTGATTTGAACCTGTTCTTTGTTTGTTTTCCATGTTGACAATGCTTGCAAAAAGTGTTGGTTGGTTTCGTGATCTGAGGAATTTCTCTAACTGCTTCATTTTTGTTGACTTTTACAACGTTATCAAAGTGTATGTGACCCATTATTATGTGCCATAGCCAACCTTCATCTTCCTTTCCTAGACAACACTTTTCATTTCCAATTTCACTTAATACATATATGTTGCTTGAAGTTCTTGCAGTTGTTGCAGTTGTTGCAATCAATTTTCTTGAACCTTCTTTTCTTATTTCGCACTTATGTGAATCGAAAGTAATTTTATGACCTTGGTCACACATTTGACTCACACTTAGAAGATTATGTTTCATATCTTCTACTAGTAGAACATTTTCTGCCTTGGTATTCTTATTTCCAATTATGACTGTGCCTTTTCCAATGATTTTAGTTGAATCATCATTTCCGAAGGAGACTGATCCATCTCTTTCCTTTATTAATGTAAGAAACTTGTCTTTATCATCTGTCATGTGTTTTGAACACCCACTGTCAACATACCAACCATGTTTCTTCTGCTTAGCTTGTAGAGCGAGTGTGCATTCTTCATTGCTATATTGATTCTACTTTCTTATCCATGATCTCTTATGAGGTTCCTGTCTGTTACTGTTGTTGTTTTGTTGTGGCTCTCTAGAAGGGACTGTCATTCTACAATCTTTGGCCATGTGTCCAAATTTTTTGCACTTGTAGCATTCCACTTTAGTGCTCAATGATTCAAACTTGTTGTAGCTTCTTCTCTGTGTTTCACTAGGCCTTCTTAGATAGTCATTTTGTATATGACTTTCAAAGTTTTTATATTCCTTCTATTAGCTCTGCAATTTACAGCTTTATGTCCAAAATTATTGCATGCATAAAATAAACCAAAAAGGATAATTTGATACTTGGGAGTTGAAGATATTCTAAAAGGAGTTACTCTTATGAATCCTTCTTCTTCTTGGGGCCTATTTGTTTCTGTCGGTCGTTGATTCTGAAGTCTGAATCTTCTCGGTGGAGGAGTGTCTCTGTAATCTTCCTTGTAGATCTTCCTATCCCCTTTGATTGTTTCTGCATAGCTTTCTGGATATGTTTCTTGTTCTGTTTCTTTGGAGCTTGATCCCTTTTCTGTCTGATTGTATTCAAGTCTAGACTTGTCATGATAAGGCTTTTGACTGTCGATAATATCATTTGAAACTTTTGAGTTGTTCTGCATATTTTTCTTTTGAATATCCTTTCTCAATGTGACAATTGTTACTTCCAAATTTTAAAAATAAGACAAAATTTTGAGTTGTTTTTAAAATTTTATGTTATTTAAATTTTTAAGTAATAGTTTTTTTTAACTTAAATAATATTGTGATTTATTATTGTGATTTTTTTTTTTAATTTTTATTGGTTATAGAATTGAGTTTGACTTCTTATTGTTAGGTTAGTGATGAAGCTCTTAAAAATTGAGATGATTTAATATTTATATCTAAATTTATTAACAAATTTATCAAAATGTATGTAATATTTTATTATGTTTTTTATTTGACATTTTGAGAATGGTATAAGTGTTATAATATATATATATATATATATTATTTCATGAAATATTGAATGACGAAAACCATAGCAATATGCTTAACAATTGATTTATTGTTAGTCACTTGTATTTTTGTTAGTCATAGGTATATTGTGTCCATGAATTTAGTAAATATAAGAGATTATTTAAAAAAAAAATGATCAATTCACAACTATGTTGCAATGCAACAACCTCTTCAATGTCACCTCTTATTATTTCATTTAACTTTGTAGTAATCATTGCCTCATGTCTATTAACTATAGTAGTTAGTTATCATGGCCTTGATTGTTCTGCGTCGAATAATGTTTATATTTTTATACTTCTTTGCAATTACTTATAAGACTCATTATTAGTCCTTGTCATGGGACTATAGCAATGAGTTTGTTTTTGATGTGACATTAATTTGCTTTTTACTATAAATCTGTGTGTTCAATGTAATGTTTAACATAGGAAACAAATACATATTTTTGGATATAATACAAATATTTGTGTTTCTCATTTCTAATTGGTTGATAGAATTGAAGTGTTATTGCTCCCTTCACGTCTTTCAATATATACAATTAATTACATAATCAATGAATTTCACCACTCAGCACATCTAAATATAAAAAGTTGTACCATGTATTTATTATTATGCATTATTATATTTATATTATATTTATTATCTAATATATTATTTATTATTATATTTATATTATATTTATTATGTTTATATTATATTTATAAATATTATAGTTTCATTCATCTTACGGTTCATTATATATTTTAAATAACAAACAACTCTCAATTATTATCTTCTGACAAAAAATATTCATTACGTGTGCATTTAGGTATATTAAGTTTTATTGTTCAACATGTATTTCCCAACTAACTCGGTAAGGACTGCGTTGCCATGCAACCCTTGTCTATATATGTATTTATGTTCTTATTCTTCTATAGCAACTTCACTGAATTTATCAAGCAAACCTTAGATGTTCTTAACTATTTATAAATTTGAAATTTAAAAGTTAATATAGTGGCAAAATAATCTACTTTATATTTGATTAGGGTATTAAGATTGATTAAGGTATTAAGAGATAGAATTACCTCTTGAAAGTTCAAATTACAATGGCAAGCTTTGTTTTTTGTTTTTTTTATTTCCATATTACCTATAGCTATTCGAACTCGCAACTATGATGTATCATCATATGACCACTATCACTTCTATGGAGAACTAACCAAGAATTAGACAAAGGTTAATTGCTACCACTAAAGTTTATAAAGAATTCACATGATGAAATTTACACAAACAAATTCCTTCTAAGCATCCTTACATAGGCTTAATTTAAAAACAGTTTTTATAAATAATCCCCAAAATCATATAAATATAATTCTTCATGGGCTCCTATTGAAAGGACCCATAACGCATAATGGGAAACCAAAGTGTGTTTTCCCTCCATGTCTACTTGTTTGAGGAACTTATCATTGTATGTTACAATTAAATCATGTGCCTTTCTACAAATTTTATCTCTCGGGAGAAATATTTCACTAGCACACAGTGATTTCCCATATAATCCTCAAACTGAATTTTATTATTAATTTTTCTAAATTGACTTATTATATTCAAAACTAGGTGAAGCAATTTGCCATTAGAACATAAATCTTATATTGATTATTCAAAAACCAAATGCGTATTGACAACATTAGTTATTAATTTTTCTAAATTGACTTATTATATTCAAAACTAGGTGAAGCAATTTGCCATTAGAACATAAATCTTATATTGATTATTAAAAAACCAAATGCATATTGACAACATTAGTTCCTTCAAGGAAAAAACATATCTAATTAGTGTTGGTATCTTATTCTCTTTGAGATGGATTAAGCATTCAATGCATGGATGCTTATTTTTTGTTTTGCTCTTTTCTATTTATTTTCTTTTTTCCATTTTTTTTATATTAGTGGTGGTGGTTGGGTTAGCCGAGGGAGGGATCATGTATGAGAAAAGAAGGGTAGAATAATTAACAATTGAAGAACATATCATTGCAAAAACAACACGAATTAACCACAAAAACATGATTACTAATTTGTGCTAAATAATAGAATTGTCAACCAACTTATGTTAGGAACAACAGATATAACTCAAAGGTATAGAACACAAAAGCAATAACCTAAACATTTGACATATGCAATATAGATAGTCACATCAAATATGTATGCCTAAAAATATAGTGGAAGCATCCAAATGGAAAATAGTCCCAACAACTTCAAAATTGTTACAACAACATAAATTGGACTCAATAATAATGCAGTTACAATTAAAATGATCCAAGATCGTTCTTGTTAATACAAAACTCAGCATATAAGGTCTTCCCTGAGTGAGCCATTTAAGGGGTCAAAGGGGAATACCTCGAGTTGTACATCTATTTAGTAACTATTTCATATTTAGGTAGGAGAACTAAAATGAGGATTGGAATAAACACTACACACTTTGAATAAGAGAATGAAGCATTGCATATTGCCATTGATTTCCACCTTCTTTGTGAATCTCACATGGGGTAAAACCGTATTCTAAACTTAAGCCTTCAGCATGAACCCACATATCCCATCCCTATATAATATGCATGAAATCCAAAAACCAATGCAAAATATGTAATGTGATGCTATTTCAAACGTAACATAGTGACAATTTTCCTTGTTGAATTAAACATGTAGACTCTATGTTAAGAGTTTTCCCTACTACTTGATGTCATTCCCATTGTTGTCCATAAACATCCATCCAAAATTAAATATAATATTGAAAATAAACACTTATATCAAATAAATACATGTATCATGTGTTATGTCATAAGCATGGCTTATGTAATCAAACAAATTATGACACTTCATGGCATCAATAAACTACAGTGGATCATTTCAATGCTAATATATATTATTATCAAAGCAATTTCAGGTAGATATTGTTATAGATTGTAATTTTGTTGAGCGAAAATATTTAAATTTTATTATTTTTATTATGATGGTTAATCTTCACACTTGTTTATTCAACAAATTATCTATCAAGATGAAAAAAAGTTTGATGATCGTATTCTTTAAACAATAAAGAACATGAAAAATGAGAATTTGTTTTTCCTTTTTTCTTATCCACTTAATACAACCTAGTCCACCTACTCCAATATACATTCTAATAGCATAGTCTAAATATTTTACTTTTTGGTTTTTTTTCGGTTTTTTTTTGTTGTTTGTTTTTTCCCAAAATCCGGTGAGGACTGGTTGGATCTGCAGATTTGAGTGGCTAAATTTGTATAATGGGAGTGCCCCAAAGGTGTTTTAGCATGCTAAATTCATTTATGAATTCAAAAATACAATTTAAAAAACTAAAAGTAATGATTTGGTCCATATTTACATCGTCGGATTCCAGCCAAAAAACCCAAAGGTAGAATGTTTAGCCAACGCCTATCCTAATGGGCCCATTGCCGCCCTATCCAATTTAACTTATTCATGGTTGTAGTAGATGAATAAGTGAATTTGATCTCACATAAACTTGTTTATTCTTTCACCATTGATGGAAAGACATGGTCAAATGCATCTACTCGGTCATTCATGGAGGGTTATATATGGATTGCTATTTTTTTCATGCACTATGTTCTAGCCATCTTTGCCTTTGCATAAGGTCAAATTGTTCAAGCCAAGCTACAACTACTACTAGACCTAGAATTGGACTTGTTTCGTAAGCCACTATATATGTTTATGGATATATACTATTACTATCAATTATTAATATACAAAAGTAATTGCAACCTTTGCTTATGCTTATACCTCCTATGACTTAGTGGCAATAGATATGGATCCCAATCACGATAAGGATATGGATATGTTATAAATAGATTTTCTTTTTGATTTCTATATGGAAAGGATGTTAAATTTGTTGTATCAACTTATGATCCAGGTGGATATTGGTGGCCACCCACCTATTCCACTAGCTCAGAGCACAATTTTCCATTTTGGTAGTTTTTCTACACTTTTTGGGGTTTTGAACTTCTAGGGCCATTTTGAGGCCTTAAACAACATTTTATGGGGGTAGAAACGCCCAAACGATAGTTGAGGCCATAATATGGGTTAAAAAAAATGTGTACTTCTCGTCTTGACCTTTCCAACGGGCTATCGAGTGCGCCAAATAAAGATTGTATGCAAAAGTTGTGACCCTGGGAAGCTGACATACCAACTAACCCCATTGGGAATCACAAGCCTTTTGACATTTCGTCTCCTAGCATTAGGTTTTTGGATGTTTAGGGTTTCCTCATTGCTTCTTTATAATAAAAACACCTTTCGACCTCATTGTAATGCGCTTTGGCGAATGCACGTAGCCATCACATCTATTCTTTGTTAAGAACCAAACATCAATATAGCATATAAAAACCTCAGGAAAGTACTCAACGCCTTGAAAAAGAGATAATTTCAGATAATAAGCCTCTTCGAGGGGGCAACCTCCTTTTACCCCACTTAAAT
>SNQJ01S0016055.1:133383-161797 GCA_010110895.2 Picea sitchensis
TGGAGGACTATCACAACTCTCCAGTTTATCCTAGGGAGCTTGATATCTACAAAAATAAATTTTGGGTGAGTTCTCTTCCTTCTTCTCTTTGCATTTCTAGCATTATGGTTTCTAACTCACTAAAGGAATTGTTGGTTGATTAACCCTAGTTAGTTAGTCCAATTTCCTTTGTTAATTTGTTGATGAAACCTAATCTAGAAACTAAGTGAAGTAGCCTAATAATATGTGGCCATATGTTAAATTAACAAGATATTAATATCCTACTTAACCTAATCACCTTCCCTCTCCTTTTCACACTATTTTTGTCTTACCCTAGGGTTTATCAGTTTGGCCCTAAAACCAACTGACGACTCCACTCTCTCCCTCCCTATTAGTTGTGTGTGTGTGTGTGTGTGTGATCTTGGGATGTCTTCCACTCTTTTCCTTATGTTACATGTGGTAGCATGAATTTTTTAGTTTGCTACATTTCCTACAAAACCCATGCCTTATATTTTCCAAAGTATTCTTCAATTACATGCAGTCAGTCCACAAATTAGCCCTTTCACTATTTTGGCATATTTTGGCATATTTTGACTAGTTTGACTAAAATGCATGTCTAAGTTTAATTACATGTCTAAATTTAGATTTTCAAGTTTTTTATTGTTCTTCACATGACTTACTTGACCTTCCCATATGGTTATATTTTCAACCCCAATCCAAAATGAACATAGTTACCAACTTAACAATAACTCTTTTGGGGGTTCACAATTTTAACCTTGTTTTTAAAATGGTGCTACCGCCAGCACCCCCCTCCCTTTTTAGGTGGTTTTTTGATATTTTAATTTTTCTGATCCATAATGTTTTCACATTTTTTTTTAAATGCTTATTTTTTCATCTATTTTCAAAATTTTCTGATTTTTTTTTAAAATGTGCTTTTAGTCATTTTTCCATGTTTCTTTCAATCTTATTTTTTTTTTTTACCATTTACTTTTTTGAAATTAAGATTTTTCATATAATTGTGTCTCCTTAATTAATTTATAGTTCCATATTTTTTAATTATAGTGGAAAATATCATTATTAACACATTTTTTTACCTTTACTTCAATACAAAGAAAATAATTCTAGTTAAATAACACTATTTTTCAATATTTAGAAAAAAATATAATTCAATTTTTTTTTATAAATTAAAAACTAAAAAAAAACTGAGAAAAAAAAATTTAAAATTTAATAATAATAAAAAAACAAACAAATTTATATATATATAAAAAAAAAATTAAAGAAAAACTTAACACACGTTTTCCTTACACAACATTGTAAACAATAAAACTCGATATTTAACATAATAATTAAAACCAAAGGAAATACATATTGTAAATTAGTTTGTAGTGAGTTTCCTAACAGTGTAAATTGAACTAAATTAAGGCCCTTCATTACCGAACATTGGCACAAATAGTCGAGGTGGCCATGAAAATTAAATTCAATGGGAACATATTGTAAACTGGGTGGTAGCAGACATTCTCTTTTATAACACTAAAACCAAACTGATTTGGGTTAGTACTTGAACATTCTCTTGCTTGTGGACAGACATGAAATGAGAACAATTCTTTAACAAATTCTAATGTAATAATATCTAAGTATATATATCCTTGGAAGAACCTTTGTTGAAATAAAGAAGCTCACCTCCGTTGTGTCCTCTAAAGTTAAACCACATGAATTTAATGGATGATCTTGATCATAAGACTTGTGCACACTCAGTTAAATTTGATGGATAGATTTTCAAGTTATACTCGTTATACACCCAACATAATACAAGGTATATACACAAGGAAAGTAAAATAGCATGCACAAAGAAGGTAAAAGAGTATCTATTGTTGATTTAATTTATTTAAGGAAAACAACTTGGAACCCTGATAGAATAAAAGCTTAAACCATGATAACAGAAGTAGATAAAGTAATAATCCTTCGTTTACCATCTAATGAAAGCAACATAAATTCAGTAACTATGACGGCAGAATACAACACAATATCATAATGAGGGCAACGGATCCCTCCTAAATCGAAGCAAGATGCTAGATTAGAATAAAGGAAAACATATAAATATCATTATGCTTACATTTTACCTTTATTTCAATACATAGAAATAATTCTAGTTAAATAACACTATTTTTCAATATTTAAGAAAAATATAATTCAAATTTTTTTTTATAAAATTAAAAACTAAAAAAAACTAAGAAAAAATTAAAAATTTATGTGTAAAAATAGAGCAAATTTATATATATATATATATATATATATATATATATATATATATATATATATATATATGTATATATATATACATATATATATTAAAGAAAACTTACCAAGGCTAAGAGGGAAAAAAGGAATATATATATATATTAAGAAAAAACAAATTAAAAAAAGTAAAAAAAATTTATGTTCAAAATTAATGACCTAAAGATAGAAGTTTCATACAAAGATTAGGAAAAAGTTTAAAAGACTTAAAATTACAACTAAAATATTAAAATTTATATTAAGAAGAAGAAGAGTAAGAAAACAAATTTATGTTCCAAAATTAATAAACCTAAAATAGAAAATTTCATACAAAATTAAAGAAAAAAAAGTTTTAAAAACTTAAAATTACAACTAAAATATTAAAATTTATATTAAAAACATTAAAAAAAATTAAAATATAAAATTTGATTTAAAAAAACAATAAAATACAAATATATGATTATATGTGTGTGGATGGTTACATATATATAAAGGGTGGGGTGATGTCGAGCATCGCCCCAACCCCTCATGCGGGAAAGGCCCAGGTCCCATGGTCGCCACGGGACTTGGGCCTTACTCGTGCGGGGGGTTGGGATGATGCTCGACATCGCCCCCACGACCCTTCGATCGACAACCGACGACCACCACGAGAAATTTAAATTTTGTATTTTAATTTTTTTTCTTAAATGCTTTTTAATATAAAGTTTTATCTTAGGGAGTTTTAGTATTTTTTTGAATATTTTTTTATTTCATATATATATATATTTGTTTTTTTTTAGGGTTGGAAATTTTAATTTTTTTCATTATTTTATAGTTTTTTTTCCACATTTTTTTAATATTTTTTTTTCAAATTTGGTTTTTGAATATATATTTTTAAATGTATTGTTTTCATGACATTATGTAATATCATTTTTGTATTCTCCGGGATGGGGTGGCAAATGCCTCTCAATGGATGTCAGGTGGTGAAAGGCAGCATTGAGTGTTATTAACCCCTGTCACTAGCCTCCCTCCCATCAAGATCGAATGACCCACACTCAGCTAGAAGTTATGGTAGTGCATTGGGCACTCCAAGGTGACTTAATGGCCCCTTGCAAGAATGAGGTTTGGTGTACAAAGCAAGGTACCAAAACCAACAAAGCAGTCACCTCGTATTTCATGGCATTCACCCATGTCAACTCGCAAGGAACTATGAAGGCCTACGCCCTTGAGCACTCTCCCATTCTATCTTTTTTGTATGTTCTTCTGCTCATTGGCTCCCTCTTTCTCTTGCATGTCTGACCACCCACCATCAATCCTTGATTGATTTTACTGCACAGTTCCACCTAGAACTCGTAAACCATGCCCAGGGAGAGGGGAAAATATAGAAGGGGTTTGTTGTATTACAACACCCTAACTAGACGTAATAAGCTCAACCCCTCTCAGATCGCTCTCATCACTACCAGTAATCCTGACCCAAGCCATAATTGGCCTCAACAATCCCTACCTCCCACCTCTAAACCCAAAATTGACTATGGAATTTGCCCTATCAACGAGGAAATTCTCCCTCCTGAGAAGCTCACTCCTTCGTTGAGCTTTCATCCTGAAATCGCCTCTCTCAGAGCCCATACTCCGGACCATAGTTTTGGCACTGGAGGATACATTGTGCAGGAAGAAATTCCTCCTAGTTGGAAAATGGAAATTCCATCGACAGCTATGGATGCAGACTTGGAGATGGATGCAGAGTTGATGGAGGAGCCGCCTCCGCCCACCCCGCTTCGACTCTCGGATGAGCATCTTCAACTCATTTTTGAACTGATGCATAAACTTGACGACCAGATGCACATCCAACGAATTTTGGGACAGAGAATGGACCTCCTCATCCATGCCATGATTGAAGCTCCAACAAGCAAGCAATGCCTAACCTACGACCAAGAATTCATCCCAGCTTACAGTGCTCATGGCAGCGCGAGCTCGCATTTGGACTAGCTACCCCATGTGTATGTTCTTCTTTTGGCTTTGTCAATTACGTAGAGAAAGGAAATTATCTCCCTTACGATGTATGTCATTTGGTCATGGCCACTGATTAGTTGGTCATTGTGACCATTTTTTACAATTAGTCATTTTCATTGTCTTGTTCAAACAATTACAATTGATCTTAGATTTTGATGACCACCTGTCCTGGTTTCCCAAATGTGGCAGGACACAGATGGCAGACTCCAGATTTTGTAATGCCACGCATTTTTGTTAATATTAATATAGTTCCTTTTATTTAGAAAAAAAAATAGCATTTTTGTATATACGTGCTGATTTTAAGGTTTTTCTGAGCTACTATATGAATTTTGAAGGTCGTGCTTGAAAAATGTTGTAATTTTGACCCTGTTTGAAAAACTGGTGCTACAGGTAGCACGACTTTTTTATTTGGGGGTTGATTTTCATGTTTTTAATGCAAAAATATGGGTTTTTTGGGACAGAGTTTTCGTTTTGAGGTCAAATTTCTCATTAAGTCAGTGACTTTGTTAATGTTGTTATTGTTGCAAAACAAGAAAAATACGCTCTCTTGTCAAAGATGTACACTTCATCTTTGAGTGCCTTCAAAAATTCACTCCAACCTCGTTAAAAGAATGCTTAAGAAAACCCAAAGATTCAAGTATGGAGTCAAAATAGGACTTTCCCTAAACTATCAACATTCCCAAGATCTAGGATTGTCAAAATAGGTCTTTCACTAGTTCTACACTTTTTCAAGTAATGTAAGCCATCGTCCCTAAAATGCACTCCAAGGGTTGAGTACAAAACCAAATCAAATTCTGAAAAATGTTATGAATTCCTTATTAAATTAGCTACAAACCCCTTTTACCTCATACCCCTATTTCCATTCTTAAACTCTATAATACTTGAAAGATAAAATCTCCCCTTATTAAAAAGCAAAATGCATGCAAGATAACTTACTTCGTCAAATATGCTCTTGCATTATTTACCATATATTTACATGTTGTGTTGTTATTCATAGTCACCACCATGATTTAAAATCTTTCATTTTTGTGCTAGGAAACTATGTCATTCCATTACTAAAATGTAATGTCATTTACAAAAACACATCATATATTTTATTAATATTGCACATTATCTTATCATCATTCTCCTTAAAAACCATGGAAGTCATCAAACCAAACTTAATTCAATGTAAACATGCATTCACAATTATGGAGGCACGTCCTTGAAATCTATCAATCCCTAAATTAACTCGTGTAGTCATCCACATTACCTTGATAATCAACACTTCATTTACATATCAAGGTAAATAATAACTTGGATGAATACTATTCTCTTTCATCGCCACACATCATTCACAACAATTTGAGTGGGGAGACAACTATTAGAAGTAATAAACATGTATGCTCTCTCCCCTTCTCTATATTAGCTTTGCATTAATTTCTTAGTTCATGAATGTTTTGTACATATATTGACACTTCATAACTTCCTTTTATACAAGCTATTTGTATTAAGAGAGTAATTGTAACAATAAAACTTATATTTGTCACATAGTCACTATCTGTATTGAGGGAGTAAATGTAACAATAAAACTTATATTTGTCACATAATCACATTTGATCACGAGATTGACCCATACATACATGTACACTTTATAAGCACCGACATACATACATCTAGAACAATTGTGTCTAAGATCTCCACTTGATCTTTAAAAACCATCTCGTCATACTTTAAGTGTTTTATCCTATTCCTTATGAACAAAATAAAGATATACCCCTAATTTAGTACATATAGAAGGAGACCTTAGGCACTAATGCTCCCTCTAGTCTCGAGATACCCCTAATTTAGAACATATAGAAGGAGACCTTAAGCACTAATGCCCCCTCAAGTCTCTCGTGTGTTATATATATATATGCGTGGGGATCCAAACCCAAAATGGTATGACAATTTTAAATTAGCATATTAGAGATAGTTATTTAAGTGCATTTATAATTTTTTAAATGATGGATGATTAATGATGTATGAGAAAGAATATTTACAAATTTAATGTTTAATTGGAAATATTAAAAACATTTTGATTAAGTATTACAATTATTTTAATCTTAAATATATTTAAAAATTAATGTTGAATTAATGATGTATTTAAAAAGACATTTGATGTTTTATTTTAAAGGATGAAAACATTTTGATTAAATTATTATAGATATAGATTTATTTTAACTTTAAAAATATTAAATATAAAGGAAATTTTAAAAAATTTATAATTTTTTTTTAAGTTTCAAAATTAAAAAGATAGATTAAGTTTTTTTAAAAATGTTTTTTAAATTATGTTTTTTGGATGAATTTTTTTATTAATGTTATTCTATTATATTTAGAGTTTTCCACTCTGAAGCAAATGCTTGGAAATAGATACTCCAAATAGTTTTTATTTCAAAACTTTGTAATAAAAAAATAAATCTGGCAAAGTTTGTCCAAAAACCAAAAATCATGAGAAGATGAAGCTAACCATTTTGATGGTTAGCTTTCCAAGTTGCTCTATTAAAAAAATGTTGTTGGATTCAAAGGCTAGAGAGGAGGGAGGAAGAGAGATGGAGAGTAAATGAAGAAGAAAGGTAGTTGCAAAAGCATGGAGGACTTGGGAGAAGAAACATGTTCGAAGATCGAAGGTTGTCCTTGAGCCAATGTCATGTGCAATTTTTCCAATGAGTAAGAATGCACCATAATCTCCATTGAGAATGCATAGCTCACTCTTTGTAGCAATTTCCTAAACATAATAAATCCTCAATGAATGTCATTTTTCCCATTTGGGTTTATAGGGTAATCTCTTGTCTACTACGTTTAATTCTCATGTGCTTAGTTGGCTTCGATTTTGTTAATCAAATGTTGGTTTCAATCTCTTGCCTATGTAAGAGTGTTGGCCTAAAATAAATTAAGGCTAGAATGTTGTTTTGCACCTTGATAACATAGCTACAACAATGTTGCATGAGATTGTTGATGGGTGTGTTTGCTTGTGCATTGGTAATTTCCCCTTGACGAGATCATTGTTACAACCATTGCTTGCATATTCCAAGCCTATGCATTTGATTTCCACCTACAAAAAATGCATATACACATTTCAACGGTCAATTAATTGGGGAGTGATGACTTCGAGAGAGTAATAGTAGTCATCTATTTGATTGAATGAATATTGAAATGTTGGCGTGCCATATAAATTCGAGATCTAGGAATGAATTCTTACCATAAACATAACATATTTGCTCATTCGAAAATACTATTTTTTTTGTAATTTCCTCTAATGAATGTAGAAGAGTAGAGTGTATACACTTAGTCAACTAGCATAATTAAAGTGCGGGTATGAGTGAATTGCTATCATTTTGCTAGATGTATACATATATTCTATTGGTGGATTTACAATTAGCTAAGTGTTGTGTAGGCACATCAGAAAGGAAAAATCAGCTTCTAGCCATATCCATTTGTTGACATATAAATGTATAATTCTTGTGAATGGTAGGTGTTATCTTAATGAAACCCTGTGTTGAAACATTTCATTATAGCATAGTGGGTTACCTTATTGGAACCATGTAGAGGCAGTAGACGTACCCCTTGATGGGCATATGTTTGGTATTACAAAGAAAACAAGCTAAGTAGTGTAACTAGAACTGAAATAGAAACCTCTTGGGCCTACTCGAGAATAAAAATTTTGAATAGGGTAAATGTAGTTCCCTATTGACTAGCATATTCTCATCTTGACAGAGAATTATATTTTGTTTTTTTTATAGTATCCATGTTGATGAGATAGACCATCCATACAACTACTATTTACAGATCACATTAGTACCAGAGCTATTGTATCCATGACCTTGAACCATTTGAAAACATTTTGAGGAGAAAGTAGACACAATATGGGCAAGGAATTGAAAAGAGAGATGTTGGAAGAGTTAAAAGGATTCAATGTGTAGATCTAAGAGGAGAACCAAAACTTGAAGGTGAGGATAATATAGCTAGAAAATAAGCTTGAAACATTGTCCAAGTTGCATGTAATTGTCTAAGAGACCAAGGGAGTGAAAATAATTTCTATTACTATTGTAGAAGCTAGCACCATGATTGAGACACTCATAGTAAGCTCACTCTCCATGGACCGTTCTAATATTTTTTCTTAAGAACCCTTTGGTGATTTGAAAAGCATACTAGAGGCATCAGTTTGAAGCTCACGAGGAAAATGGGTTATAATGGCCAAGGGTCAGGAAAGACAAGCCAAGGGATTGCAAACACCATTATAATGGAACATAGTCTCAAACATGAAGGATCAAGTTTCAGTGGACAAGACAGAGTGAGTGATTGCATCTCAACTCAAGATAAGGCCATTAAGATAACCTTTGTGAAGGAAAGAGGGACCAAAGAAGAAGGCATTTCAATTGAAGAAAAGGAAGACAAAAATGAAGTGGGAAAAAAAACATTCCAATCTACTTGTATAAGCTCGAATGAGGGAAACAAAGGTATATTTTTTCCACCCAAATATAGAAGTACACACTTGGAGGACCAAAAAACGTGTTGACAAACACAAAAACAAACCGAAGAGGTATGGAAAAGCATATCCAGTTTGTTTATACTGCAAGAATAAAGGTAACAAGGATAATGATTATTTACACTCTAGTTTATGCTCCTTCAATGGTGATAGTGGCAAGAAAAATTCCCTATGATAGTCACAAGTTCAGAGGAACAAGAACATAAAGAGAATGCCAAGCAACCCATGTAGTAATAAGATTTTTTTACAACACTACAAGTTGAGTGGACATTAGGAAACCAAGTGTTGGAGGCTTCATTTGAAACATTATCCAAAGAACTACACAACCAAAAGAAAATTTTGGAGAGTGAAGGGTAAGGTTAAGGAAGAAAGAGCAACCATTTTCAAAGAATCTATAGCAATGGAAGCTTTCATCTCCACCATTGAAGTAGACAATGGGATTATGCCAAATGTATTCCCTATTAAGCTCTTATATCCCATATTGTAGTGGAAACACCCCTTCTTGGAGATCTATTGAAGATTCATACAAAGATATGACTTGGTAGGGTTCTTTAAGACTCCATACCAACCAAGAGGTAACTCTAATCCATTGCAATAGAGGAGGAAAGGGTGAAACTATTGAACAAGATAGAGAATCGAGTTGAAGAATTTAGGGATCAAAAGCCTATGAATGGGGAGGTGTGATCCAAAATGGATCCTCAAAATAGTCTCTCTTTTTAAAAATTTGTAATAAAAAATTCAATTTTGCAAAGTAAATCCAAAATCCAAAAACCACAAGAAGATAAAAAGAATCATATTGATGGTTGTCCTTCTAAGTAACTCTATTAAAAATAATTCTACTAGAATCAAAGGACATGGAAGGAGGAGGAAAAGAGCTAGAGAGGAAATGAAAAAGAAGGGTAACTACAAAAACATGAAGGGCTTGGGAGAATAAACATGTTCGAAGAATGAAGGTTGTCCTCGAGCCAAAACCATATACCATTTTTTCAACTAGTAAGAATGCACCATAATCTATGTTGAAAGTGCATAACTCACCATTTTTAGAAATTTCCTAATCATAATAAAATCCCTATCAAACTTTGGTTTTCCCATTTGGGTTTCTAGGGAAATATGATGTCTACTACGCGATTAATTATTATGTGCTTGGTTGGTTCTAATTACAATTGTTGGTTTTAATTTCTTGCATATGTAAGTGTGATGGCATAAAAGAAATTGTGACTAGATTGTTGTTGTGAACCTTTCTAACAAACCTACAACAATGTTACATGAAATCGTTGTTGGGTTTATTTGCTAATTCATTGGTAATTTCCCCTTGATAGGATCATTATTACAAAAATCCTATTACAAACATTGCTTGCATATTGCAAACATATGTGTTTGATTGCCACCTATAACAAATGTGTACACGCTTTACAATGGTCAATTAATTAGCTAGTAATGAATCCAAAGAAACATTAGTAATCATTTAATTGATTAAATGAATATTGAAACACAAATATATTATTTAAATTTGAGAGATGAGCATGAATTGATACCATAAATACAATATATTTATTCAATGAAAGAGCCATTGTTTCTTTTTGTAATTTTCTCTAATGAGTGTAGAAGAGTAGAGTGCATACATAGTTGGGTAGTAGAATTAAAGTGTTAGCATATTGCTTGAATAAATGTACAGACATATTCTATGGGGATATTTACAATTGGTTAAGTGTCATGCAGGCACATTGGAAAGGAAAATTTGACGTCCAACAATATCCATTTGTAGACATATAAATGTATAATGTTTATGAATAATAGGTGTGCTCTTAATGAAACTATATATTGAAACATTTCATTGTATCATAGTTGGTTACCTATTCGATATCATATATAGGTACAATGTACTTTCTTTTTAATGGGCATTTGTTTGGCATTGCAAAGCCAACAAGTTGATTAATGTAATTAGAAACCAAATAAAGCCCTGTTAGGCCTATTGGAGAATATCAATTCTCAATGGCTAAACCTACCATTTATGAATCAATAACTCCTCAAAATTATTGATTATAGTTGAGAAGTAGAAAATAACATCTCTTCCAGCTCCACTTTATAAAAATTATTAATTTATCATAAAAATAGCATTCTCTTCTTTTCAATTTTATTATAAAAATTAATAATTTATTATAAAAAATTAATAACCCCTACTAAACTATGACATGATATCTAAACTAATAAGTAATAAAAAGATATTTTTAAAAACATAGAATTGAGAGAGTGGAAACTAATAAGATATATATCTAATAAAGGTAAGAAGTAAAGTTGACAAAAGTTATGAGATAAAGTTAATGAGAAGCAAATAAGTAATAAAAGATATTTTTAAAAACATAGAATTGAGAGAGTGAAAACTAATAAGATATATATCTAATAAAGGTAAGAAGTAAAGTTGACAAAAGTTATGAGATAAAGTTAATGAGAAGCAAAGTATAATTTCACACGAATTTGCTTAAACCATATCATAATAAATAATTTAAGAGTAAATATAAAAAACATATTATTAAAAAAATACTAATTATATTTCAACCTCTCCATATTTAAACTAGAAATTTGCTTGAACTATATTATAATAGATGAAGAGTAAGTATAAATAAAATATTATTAAAAAATAATAATTATAATAATAAATATATTTTTACCTTTTCATATTTAGATTAGGGATTTGCTTGAACAATCTATAAAATCATTACCAAATGTTTTCTATTTAATGAAATATATGAACACTTACAACTTGATTTAGACTTTGAAACATTATATAGTATACAAAATTATTACCAAATTCTTCCTATATTTGTTGGGTGAAAAACAATATGTATATTTTTTTTACCTTTTTTATTTACATAACATTCCACCTAATATAAATTTATTAATGACTATAGAGTTTGGAGTGAAACTAATGGATAAATTTATTATTATAACATATAGAGATTTTAAAGATAAAATTATTTTTAATTAAAAATATAAATATTTCACTTATAAATAAATTATTAATCAATAGAAAAAAAAATTAAAATGGTTACTTCAACCGGTTGTATATATAAATTACTTGCATACTAAACTTGCATTCATGTTCCTTGCAAACCTTATCATGGCATAACAATTTTAAAATGAAATAAGTGTATTAAAGCTAATTGAACAAATTGAACATGTACTTGAACATGTTAAAAATCATTTTCATAATGAGTAGATTGAATTATAAAAATTGATTCTATGATAAGATTTAAAGTTTAAAAGAGGTTGTGTATATAGTATTTGAGGACTTTACATGTATGTGGAAATATTTGTATGGAAAGGAAACACTTTTTATTTTATTTTTTTGTATTAAGTGTATGAAAATTTAAAAGATTAAAGTTTTAAATGTTACATATAAATATTGTTGTTTACTTTTTAAAACAAAAAATATAAGTTCAAAAAAAAAGAAATTAAAGGAGATTAATTAAAAGTAAACAAAATCTTTAACTAAGTTTATGATTAAATTGTAGAACAAGCTTTTGTTTTTGAGATTAAGTCTGGAAACAAAACTTTAGACCAAAGTTGTCCTTCATCACCAATAAACTACAACATAAAATCCCAATTCTAGATGTTGGCATCATCTCTAACCAAACTTGCAATTAAATAGTAAGACGATCACAAACATAAAACCTTAAACCAAAATAAAATCTTAAAATAAATAACCAAAATCACTCATAATCACCAATAAACCCTACCATGAGATATAATATGATTGTTCACTTAAAAAGTGTTTACCAAAATGAGTTAAGAAATTAGTTTATAATAATAATAATAATCTAGTTTTAAGATTACAACCAAACTACACTAAATTGATATATAAGATCCCTTGTTTGTGGAACAAGTTAAATGAAATAACCATTTACATTTTCAAAGTGGAATTTCAAAACTATAATTTATCTCAAGTAACAAATCTTTTCATTTCATTTCGAGGTACATAAGGTACTATGCTTTTAGAAAGTGACACTAATTTTAAGGAATATTGAGGAAATCACATATATATTAAATAAAAGCTTACCTTACCTTATAATTGTGAGAAATTATTCCAAACTTTTATTAGTGTGGCACTCATAAGACTAAATCACGAGACAGCTATGGAGAAAAGACAATCCCCCCATGGATCAAAAGCAAGGGCGAGGGAGGCTTAAAGGTGTGACTGATGGGAAGAACGTACAATTTTCTAAAGAGCTCTCCCATGTGCTTTAGCAGGAATCCAGGAATTGGACTCTAACCTCACCTCAGGTGGGGCTAACTCCTGATATTTCATCACTTTCTTAATACAACATGTTTGGACTCTAACCTCACCTCAGGTGGGGCTAACTCCTGATATTTCATCACTTTCTTAAGACAACATGTTTAAACAGCTTCACAGTGTTTTTGAAAAGAAAAATAATCTGTACCCTGATATTTAGAGAGGAGTAGGACCCTGATATTTAAGGAAAATGACAGTTCAAATATCTTTGAAATGTGGTAAACTCAAACCCTAAGAAATTCGGAATGTGACAAGGAATCTCTGTGAGCAAAGTTGAGACTGACAAAATTATCACAGTAACTTCCAGATTCCCTTAAAGATTTCCGGGGTCCATAATTACAGTGTCGACATATCACTTTGTTAGAAGAAGTGTATGTCAAGGTCAGTGGGCGAGTATCTATCTACATAGGTTTTCTTCCGCGGGCGAGGCGAGGGACGTATGAGCCGGTTCCTCGACTGTTAGCGTTTGGATGGTTTCTCTGTTGCGAGTGCTGAAAGTGGGAAATGTCTCACCTGTTACTGTTGTCTCCTCTGCTCCTAACTGCACGGCGAAAAGCGCAAAGAATTCCGAAGTACCTGAGTGGTTTTGAGTTTGTACTCATGTTAGAATGGGGGCGTGCTCTGATAACTATATATGTCTAATTAGCTTTACCCAGCAGTCGAGTCAGTTGGCATTTGAGCTGTGAAGCACCGCTGCTGCCAAAATTCAGCAGGGAAAAAGAAGCAGGCCCCAATGTTGGGTCCCCCCCCAATCAATTAAAGTTGGACACTGTATTTAGATTGAAGCACACTGAATATCGCCCTGTTTGTTTTTCCGCCCAAACTCGATACCGTCTAACAGTTAAAGTGGAGAGCAAGCAGAAAGTGAGAAAGTTGATTTGGACTTGTTCCTGCGAACCAGCCTGTATAACACTTTCTCCTTTTCATTTAATTGGTAAAAATGAAAAATAATGCGCGCCTCCTCTCTTCGCTGACGCCCGCCCTACTTTCTCTGTAGCTATATATATGCCCTTCCTTGCTCCTTCTATCCGTTCGGAGTTGAGTGAATGAGTGCTCTGCATTCATATTCTTACTCTCTGCATTTCAATCACAGTCAAGTGATCTGCGGATCTGAAGCGACATTGATTAATTGATCATCATGAAGTCTGCAAAGATTACGAAGACTGCGCCGTCTGATATTGTGAAGATGGTGTGGCATGCGGTCGCCAAGGCTGCACCAGATCATCTGAAAGCCGACGTGAGCAAAGCGAAGGATATTGTGTTTGACGTGCTCAAGAAGAAGAGTCGCGCCTATGGAGGCATCGCAATAAATCACTATAGGTCTCTTCTTCACTTGCCCCATTCAATCACGAAGCTCAAGAAGCCCTACAACGTTTCATCTTCTTCAGATGCCACTTCTTCGTATGATCGGCACCTTGTTCCTTATGATGGCTGCAGCTCCTGCAATAATGACGATGATTCCATAAATCCTGTATCCACTTTCATATTGAAGAGAATTAATGAAGATGCGCCCAATCTGGATCAAGAGATTGATCGATTGGCCGATGATTTCATCGCTAGTTTTCATGAAAATTTCCGACTGGAGAAACAGCGGTCATATAGGCAATATCAGGAGATGCTTGCCAGGAGCACTTAGATTTTAGGTAATATTAATCCTCTTGTTCCCTACTAGATGTTGAAGCGTTCTTAGATCTCTAAACTGACTGGAAATGCAGAAATAAATTATATGTAAATCCGGCTGCCAACTCCTCCGGCCAAGTGCAAAACGCTGCATCGATTTTTCCAGCGGAGAAAAACAGGTTCTACACACAATGCATTTATCGGTCTTTAAGAGCTTCAAATAGCAAACCTTGTAGTTCTAACTGATATATACACACATATATTTAAACTATTCAAGCACGACTTGTAATATTGAGCTAGATATTCAATAAAATATCCTTCTTGTTGAGGATTTGCAGTAACTGAGGATATCCGTCCTTGTCTGCCTCTTATTGAAATATACCTTTGAATCTGCTAAGAAAATCGCACATTAACCGAGTGTGAATACAATAATATATCAAATTATGTACGCAAAACGTCCCAATTCGTATTTTTCATTATATATTTTCCAATATCGTGCAACTTTTTACATCGAGTGCGCTATGTACTGCATGATCTTTCGTTTTCCTCTGCAATTTTCTGTTTTGTCAAATGATTTTACACTTCTTCGTACTCCATATTCCATCTTCTGACCCATCTCTGTCAAGTCATTAATGGTGTCCTCAATTCTTCTCGCTGGATTTCGTGGTCATATTTTCTTTACATCTCCATTTTTGGATAGTTTTCAATATATCAATAGACAGCTGCGTTAGTCATTAAAAAAAAAAAAAAAAAACTGGAATCTTCCCATTATGCGTCTCATACAACTTGTGATTAAAATCGATAGAGTTGATATTACGCAAGCTTTATGCACCAGACAGACTTGCGTTTAAGAGGCATTTTGACACCTTCTTCCACTGTTATTTCCCTGCGTATCGCGTAGCCTCATGCTCTCCGTTCTGCGGAACCCATGGATCGATGCGCCCATGCCCACCGTCCAGTAAAACCCCAATCGAATGTACCCATACGGTGGTCATTATGCTATGCTGGTTTATTTTTTTGTCCCTATGTTACCACTACAATCTTCAGGTGCGTTCACACAGCCTGGAAGCAGGGGCACATATAAGAATCGAACTTGAGACTTATGACTGATAAAATAATAATTTAAAAAAAAACACCTATAATATATAGTATTTAATATTTAAATAACTGATAAAATAATATAAAACATCATGGGATAATAATTTTAAAAAGGAACCGGTTATAAAAAATATAACCGTTATAAAAGATTTAACCGTCAAAAGGATATTGCAAAACTGAAAGAAGCAAGGATGCGTATAAGGTAGGTTGCCAAGCTTGGTCCAATCATAGTTTTAGTTGAACTGTATCCATGGTATAAAATACTAGCACAGCTGCTAAGTCGCAGCTGGTGAACACCAAAAGGTAGCTGGTCGTTAAATTTTTGATTGGCGATTGGTGGTGATGTCAGCACAGAAATGTGGTTATTTTAATATTTTTTAATTAGGTAGATGTGGTAATAAGTTAGTGAATATAGTAATTTTTAAACATGATTAGGTAAATGTAAAAAAATAAACATATAAACGGATGTTTTTATAACAGCTCCAAAGTTAATGGATGAAATCAGAGCCATTCATTTATTGTGACGACTAAAAATATTCTAGGCATATTTAATCTCGTCTATAAAAAAACATATTAAAAACTAACAACCTATTAAATGTGCCCATTGTCAATAGATATACACCTTTCCACTTAATTATAAAATCTTTTAAAATTCCTTGTTTTAAAATCTTTTGAAATCCCATGCTTATGATACGTGTAGTTGCTTTCTATTTTGACACCGAAACTATTTTATAATTGGGGAATATAGCTCTCAATTATCACTACCACGGAAATTTAGATGCAAGTGGATATTAGCCAAAGCAGGTAAGAAATATATGTGATTTGAAAAACACTTAGTGTACGTATGTGAAATGTAAGCTTCCAATAAGGTTGAATGCCAATTAATTTTTTATTTTGGAAAATGGTGTAGACTGTTAGAAATTTGTATTTGTATTAAAATTTAAAACAATGTGGATCTAATTATTTAAAAGAAATATAGATAAATGAATCACTATAAAAGTTATTTTGGGCTAAGTTGATTCTCGGGTAGAATTTTGTTAATGGATTAAGTTGATTTTTTTCACAGAGGTTTGAAATTTTTAATAGTTTATCCAACTTAAATTTATATTAACGAAATGGGATTCAAATATAGTGATAGGTTAATATGTATAAGATATATTATGTTAATCATAATGTGTAAAAAAAATATTTTTATTGTTATATTTTTAAATGTAAATATAATTTTATGAAATTTAAATATTATAATATTATTTTGATAATCATATTTTTTATATTTTCAAATGTAAATATATTTTTATGAAATTTAAATATTATAATATTATTTGCATAAGAAAGTATTAATAGAAAAATATATTATATATTTTTCTATTAATACCTTCATTTTTATTAAAAAAAAATTATATTTTGAAATGTAAATATAATTTTATGAAATTCAAATATTATAATAATAGAGAGATTAAATTCTTTATTATTATTTCATTTTATTTTTTATTTTTTATTTTTTATTTTTTATTATTTATTATTGTTGTTTTTTTTATAATTAAATCTACTTTATTTATTATTTCATTATTATTATTATTAATTAAGTTGATTTTATTTTTTATTAATTGAGCCAACTTTTATTTACTTATTAATTAAGTAGATCACATAATGCCTCATCTATTTTAAATCTGGATCTATGGCACCAAGAGGAATCAAATTTCAGCATTGTCTAACTGCTCTACATTTTCGTCATTTTCGTCGCAATTCAAAAACATAAATTTAGACAAAATCACAATTTTTTGTGGTTTAAATTGTATTTTGGATACCTCAACATCTCCTTTTTTTTGTTAGTTAACTAGTGTGGATCCATTTTAAATCCGGATCTATCAAATTTCGACATTGTCTAAATGTTCTAAGTTTTGGCTCTTTTTGTCAAAATCCAACAACATAAATTTGGATGAAGTCACACTTTTATGTTGTTTAAATTGCATTTATGAATACATGGGGCACTCTAATTATATAGTCTTAGCTACATCCAACAAGTTCTCATCCAATTATGGGTTTGGTTCTAAGAGTGAGGTTTGGTTAGAGTGATGGAAGTGTCGTTCGAGTTGGGGAGGTTCGTACCTCACCCCTAAGCTTGTTCTAGTTTGAGTTAAGTATCTTCATTATGAGTTGTAGTTAAGATAAGATCCTTTCCATGTGATTCCTCTTCTTCCTAAGAGAGTTTCTAATTGAGTAAGAGGTTATTCCTAGCTTTAGATAGTTCTAGCTTCCTGAGATAAGTAAGGAGTCAACTAGTAAGAAGTAAAGAATCTCTTCTTTGATCTAGATGTCTAATCCTGAGTAAAGAGTCTCTTCCTTGTTGTTAGTAGTTCTTAATGTTGAGTAATGAGTAGAGTGCTTATAGAGTATTGTTAAGGTTAGTAAAAGTATATCTTCCTATCCTTGAGAAATGGTGTTGTTATTTCGATCTAGGATTCAGGGGTGGTTTGACTAATGAAAACTGATATGGAAGCTAACGTTTTTAGTGGTCTTAAGGTGAAGGTATTGTGTCTGTGTTTTTCGTTGAATTGTCTTTGGTTCAGTGTATCATTTTCCAAGTTGTATAGGTCTGGAAGTCTATGACTCGACTATCGGGGGCTTGGGGATCGCCCCATGCTGAAAAGGGGCAAAACCTAGAACAAATAGACTACTAGACTACGACTCAAATTTTTTAATGTGTAAATTTTAATTTATATGTTATTATGTAAATATATAGTTTTTTATTTATTTTTAATTGAGCCTAACAACATACCTCATATTGAGTTTTAGAGCACTTATACTTAGCTACTCTCGATGCAATTAAGCATACTTTATTCTTTTAATTAATTAAGTGAATCACATAACACCTTATCTAACCTCTCATCACACTAACGCTTCAACTTTTCCTCATACTAAGTTACTTAGAGCACCTCACTATTTTAATGAAAAAAATAAATGATTTTACTAAATTATAATTAACACAATTTTTAAGAAATTTATAATTTTAATGAAAAATAGTTTGAGTTACACATGTTTGCGTGTTTTAGTGCAAAAATGTAAATGATTTTACTAAATTATGATGGACAAAGTTTATAAGAAATTTATAATTTTAATGTTTAAAAATAGATTGAGTTACACATGTTTGCGTGTATGTGATAAAATAATTTTGTGTTCATTTTTGTGTTATAGGTAGATTAAACATTCATTGACTCTTGACTTGTAGTAAGCCACATTCATACCTAGAGTCATTAGTTTACAATTTTCGTGACAAGTTTTAAAGTTTCTTTCTTTGTGTGCCCCAACAAAAGTGCAATTCGTGCATAATGCATAGGTTGTTAGTTAGAAACCCACGCAAACACTCAAAATGACCCCCAAAAATAAACATATGTGTAATATACTTGTCTCAAGTGGAGGTTGTACAATGTTATATCCTTAATCTCAAACTCCAACTACTGGAACCACTTAAGTATATAGAAAGAAAGTCCATATTTAGAGGAGGGGTCAATTAAACCTTATGTGAAAACTATATACTCTAATCTCTATCAACATTTTGTCAACATCCCTTTGCCCAAATCATAATCTGAGAACATTTCTATTACAATTTTGACCTATTTTCTTTTAGATTTTGTTGAGTGACTCTTGGGTTCCTCTATGAGTTGATATTTGAATCTTTACAACAAAAATAGAGAACTTAAGCTTGGGTGAAGGAGTTGTAGTAGTTAGTTAACATTCTCTTCCCCAACACCCTCTTCCCTCTAAATTATAATGCTATTGTGAATAATATTACATATAAATGTTAGAATTGGTGTTAAACTAATTTACCTAAAATTAATTAGGAAGTTGATTTGAATCTCTAGTTTTCATTTGAAATGATTATATAGGTTTGAAAGAGATTTTTTGTTGGATTTGGGTGCAGGTGTCAAACATAATTTGGTGTTGACTCAATTGCTTGATTAAACATAATTTGGTGTTGACTCAATTGCTTAATTCACTGGATGTCAAGACCAAGAGTTGGAAAGCTTTAATGAGGTATTCATCTTCTCTTAATCTCTGCATTTCATTACAAATAACATTTTATTTTGAAATATATATATTGATTCTATTATTTGTCTATTAATGACACTCCAACCCTCTCACTGAGGATCAATATTTAGTATAAGAACAAACCCCTCTAATAAAATTGCCAACCACATTGGGGAAGGATTCATAGAATCCCTCCTTTTTGGGTTGGTTTCCTAGTTTTCCTAGTTTATCCTATTTGGTTTGCTTCTAGGACCTACTAGTCTACTTCTTTTTAGCCTTTGGAACAAGAAGTCAATTTTAGTTTTAAGTCGCTTTGTACATGTTACATAGTTTAGTAATAGTCATGCACAACACATGAATTTCATTAAAAAAACCACTTTTTGCATGTTGTAGTTCTACAAGCTACATGTAGTGTGTAGGCTTCATCAAAACAAACCATGTACACACCTATAGGTGGCTAAATTTTTTCTATAAACCAACAAACTATGGATTTGAATTGTAGCATTTTTTCTAGGATTTGGAGGTACTATTCCATATTTAGAAACATGGCATAACCATGGTTTCAGTTGCTTTTCATTATTGTTTCATTGATATAAAGAAAAAATAAAAATTGAATATTGCAAAAAATAAAAATAAAAAGATTTTCTTTTGGTTCATTTAATAAACTCTTAGGTAGTTTGATGCATTGTGAATTGATTGCATTTAAAGGAAAATATCAAATTTCTTTCATTAGCATGTTCTCACAAAAATAAAAAATAATTGCTTTCTTTGGTTTGAAATACATTTCTTAAAAAGTTGCATTGTGTTTAGGGTTTTAAAAGGTTTGATGATTTGGATTGGATCATCATACAATTTGTCATATATCTTGGTACTTTCTGGGTGGAAAATATTGGAGGAATCAACTTGTAGGTCCATTTTAGTGACATGTCCCACTATGGAAAACTAGCGTCTGGAACCTTCTGGAGTTATTTTGAGGCATTAAATCGTTTTTTTGGGTTACAGTCTCTGAAACCTATGCCCACACCCTTGAAGGTGTTTTACAATTGATACCTTTCCAACGATGTGTAAAATGCCTCAATCAGAGCTCGTATGAAAAAGTTATATCTATCGCTAGTTGACCTACCTTGTTGACCACCATGGTACGAGTGGATGCGACATCAACCCCCATTACTCACGCATATGGGGCTAGTCACGTGTGCAGTTTAAAAAATATTCTAGAAGGTCCAAACTTGATCAATAATTGAGGGTTGAGGAAGTCAAAACCCTAACCCTAGATGACTATTGGGCTATGTTAAATACCAGGCCGCTAGGAGAAGAAAGGGGTTCCATTCTTTAGAATTGTATTTGTTCCATGGTTGGGTAGAGCATCTAGGAGGGGTATTTTGAGAGAATAACATAGGAGGAAAAGATTTTATAGTAGCCATATAAGCCACAGTGTCAAAGGCAACTCCACAGTGAGTGCCTCTTTCTTTGTATCTACATTTCCACAACTGAAGAAAAGAGAGCAGAGCAGGGGCCTCACCTTCTAGAAATTTTATTTTGGGTTTTTGTGGAAAGTTGTAGGATCCGAGAATTGTCTTAAGAGGAAATTCGTGGAACCCTAGCCAAGGAGGATGAGTCTTTTCACAACAACCCTCAAGATCTAGTATAAGAGAGATTTGCAAGGATGGAAGAGAAATTTGTTGATATCTCTCTCAATATGGCCCTTCTCATGGTAGCTCTAGAAAGCAAGCTCAAACCGTTCGAGGGGGTTGGTGGCTCTAAATCAGATATCAAATTAGAGGGGAAACTAAGAGATAATGAAGACCTAGAAAAGGAGTCAAGTAAAGAGCTCAAGAAAGAGAAGCCAAGTTCCAGTGCCATTACCCCTTCAAAATATTTATTTAAAATGGAAGCAAAAGTAGATATGAAGCCATACCAAGGTGAGATCTGTTACCTCCCAGGCTAGGGGTAACTAAGGAGATGATGTATCAAGGCCTGCGGGTTGAAGACATGGAGTGTCGAGAGCTACATGACCAGTTGATCCCACATTGAGAAAACATAGGCCCTCCTCTCCACCACACATCACCATTCATTTTCAACAGCATAGCAACGTCCGCCACACCGGCCTGACCCGAAAAGGACAACATGTCTTGCTTCATGAGGTAACAATTTTGGTCTCATGGTAAGTGTCACTTTAATAATTGAAGTGTTTGAGCATGTTGTAAAGAATCCTTTCTTGAGTATGAAAACGTTTACTTAGAAGTTATGCATTTTGCCTCATTTCACCTTGGTGTTTGACATGGTTTCCTAGTAAGTGGGTCACCCTCGAGGAAAGGGTTGCTACTAGGGGTTCTCCCAACAACATTTCCAAAGAGTCTCCTAAGTTCACCGGAAATAATGTTGTTACACCTGAAGAGAATCTTGATGCTATTGGTGTGGTCATGGAAGATAATGGTATAGAACATGAAGATGTTGCAATGAAGCTACTAGTTATGTCTCTTGGTGAAGATGCTATGAAGTGGTTCAAAGGCTTTCTCAACAATCCCTTTCAATCTTATGAAGCTTTTGCTAAGTTGTTCAAGCGTAGATGGACAACAAAGAAGGATAACATAATGTTATTGACATAATTCAAACAAATTAAAATGAAAGAGAACGAAACAATGAAGGAGTTCGACGCTAGATTTGACAATTTGCACAATCATATCCCAAAGGTCTTATGACCACCAAAAGTAGTTTTTCTCCTTCTTTACTTGAACGCCTTCAAAGGACAGTTTGGTTTCAT
Organism: Picea sitchensis; assembly: GCA_010110895.2. Lineage (NCBI taxonomy): Eukaryota > Viridiplantae > Streptophyta > Pinopsida > Pinales > Pinaceae > Picea > Picea sitchensis. The sequence continues at coordinate 155,935 of SNQJ01S0016055.1, forward strand.
CCTGAAGGAAAAGATGCCTGAAATTTTGGTAAATGACAAAGATTATAGTGCGTAGATTGAAGACCATCTTATCATCTCAAAGATTCATCCTTTCTAGTTCCCTTGTGCCAGAACGGAACCAAAGACAAAGAATTCAACCAGCAGTGTACAATATCTAGTCACACTCTTGGCTTAGAAGTTTGATCAAATAAATTCCCAGTTCATCCATAGTCAAAATCATATCATGAATAGGTTGACAACCTTGGAGAGGCATCATTATTCTCCAAGGCCTCAATTTACAAGACAACAGAGGGAAAACAAAAGTTGGAAACCCAAGCCATAACAAGAGTCAAAGGCACCTGACAATTTGAATCTTGTTGGGATGGTCAACATGGAGGGATCACCATGGTGTTTTCCTTTCTAGGAACCTCATTCAGAAAATGAGTGTCTGAGATAGTGGGAAGATGAAGATCTAGACCCTATGGATAGGTTGAAATTCATTGATACAACATTTTCCCTCCATGATGTTGAGTACATTGATATCACAAAGGATAAACTTGAGGAAATTAAGAAGTGGGTAGCTAGACGAGCTCGGTTGGAAGTATTGAACCAAATGGATGAAGGATTAAAGGACAAGTTGAGGAGAAGGGAAATTTTGACATACTCAAGAAGAAATAAAGTGTCGGTCCCACCACCTCCAACAACAAAGAAAGTGCCTCCACCTCTATTTCATGACTTGCTTCGACAACTTGCACCAGTAGATGAGGATCTTTGCCTAAATATATATGTACCAAGAATGATTGGAAAGATGAATATGTCGGTAACTTTGGTGGAGATGTACAAGATTCCTTTCATAAGAAGAGAAGTTTTGAAAGTATTAAAAGTACAATATGAGGCAAGAGATCCTCTGGTGATCTTAAATACTATGTATCATGGGAGCCAAGGAGAAGATAATCCTCCCTTGTTTCTTTCTTTGGGCATAATGGTTATGTTTGAATAATTGTATGTTGGATTCCGAAGCCTCGACAAATGTAATGTCTCTAAAGGTCATGAACCAACTCGGTTTATGGACAACCCACCCTTATGGGAACGTTTGTGGTATTGACTCAAAAAATTTGAAAATGTATGATCTCATAGAATATGTGGAGGTATATCTATAGGATTTCCCCCACATCAGCCTCATCATGAATATAATTATGATTGATGTACTAGATGCTTGGGGCATTCTGTTGTCAATAATTTGGTATGCTACCCATGAAGGTCTTCTCAATATGGACCTCACTCATGCACATATCCCTATGGGGGATGGGACATTTGAGATTATTTACAATCACCATGTTGCAAAGAATCATGTGGTTGATCCAAATAGCCCTGATTATTGGAGTGATTGTGAGTATGATGTGGCACCTCAGGTCATTGGGTATGATACTTGGGATTTTCCTTTTACACAAGAATATTGTATTGATACACTCCTTCCGAAGATGAGAAAATATAAGGAGAAGCTTGTGGAATACCAAGGAGAGGATCCAAGGTCCATCAAAGTACTCAAGAAGGATGAAGATAAGAAAAATAAAAAGTGAGAAAAGGATATCAAGGATGGTCAAGGTAGATCCACCTACACATCCTTACATTGAAGACATACCTTATGTTGAGTTTTATGAGGGAATCATTGCGCTCATGTGGGATAAAAGGAATGGAGAGACAAAGTACGACAAGACGAGTGATGTTTTATGGATTGGCCCTTACATCATTAAGAATTTGGAAAATGGAACTTATTATTTATTTTCCATGGATGGGAGGAAGATGCCATTACCATTTCATGGGTCTATCATTTGACCCTATGTTGATGGGACCTGATCTCCACGGGCCTTGCTCCCTAGGTAATTAGGTACGTCATTTTCTTTCTTGCATTGCATGTGTGTTCATCGTAGTGTAGTTGAATTTGATTTCATTCTTGCTTTGCATATTTTTCTATTTCATTTATGCATGTTTGTTGTGATTTTATTGAATCATATTACATGTTAGTTAGAAGTTTTTGAAAAATACAAAATTTATTTTTAAGGAATAGTTGAAATTTTGACGTTTTGATTATATGAACAAAGGGTGAGCAAGCCATCCCTCAATGCTCTAATATGTTGCATGAGTATGTGTAGGCACATGTATTACTAGGAGATGTTGAGGTTCTCATGTACTCTATGGTGAGAAAATGTCCCCATGTATGAGCCAAATGTTACCCCACCAGGCTAGGGGTAACTAAGGAGATGATGTCTCGAGGCCTATAGGTTGAAGACATGGAGTGTCGAGAGACAGATGACTAACTGAGACTGAATTGAGTATATTGAGGCTCTCCTCTCCACCACACATCACCATTCATTTTTAGCAGCATAACAACATCCCCTACACTTACATGGCTCAGAAAGGACAACATCTATTGCTTCGTGAGGTAAAAATTATGGTCTCATGGTAAGTGTCACTTTAATAATTGAGGAATTTGAGCATGTTTCAAATAATCCTTTCTTGATTATGAAAATATTTTATGGAAATTATACCTTTTTCCTCATTTCACCTTGGTGGTTGACATGGTTTCCTAGTAAGTGGGTCAACCTTGGGAAAATGGTTGGTACTAGGGGGTCTCCTTGAAGGGTCATCATACCATTCCCACACATACTTACCACGTTCCACACCTCTTCCCTTCGGTTTCCTCGTCTTTTGGGTTTTGGGGCTCTTTCACCCCAAGAAGGGCTTGTACCTCATTTCATTGGAAGAAGGGGCTAAAGTCCTAGAGGTGTTGTAGCTAGAAAACGTCAAAATCCATAAGTTGATTCTTCCAAATTCTCGCCCTAAGGTCCTGAGAGTAATGAAACGCTTCTCCATAAAAATGAAAGACCTTTTAAAAATTAATTAATAAATGTCCCTCTTGATGGGCCAATGCATTTGTGGTTTTTTTTAATTTCAAGTGCATATGGCACTCAATGTATTCTAACTTCAAGTGGCATTGCGGTGCTCCTTTTCTTTCGTTGCACATAACACTCAATGTTCGGGCCATAAAAAAAAATAAAGTTAAATAAAGGGCTTGAAAAAATGTTTCATTGCAAATGAAGGATGTAACACACCCTCCACAAAGGCACCCATAAATGAGACAATATGAGCCCTCGATATGTCAAGAACCCCATGAACAAAATTCTTACCCAAATCCACCTCATACTCACTACATGACTTAGAAAGTCTCTTCTTGGGAAACACTACTTTACTTGGGGATTGGTCTACCCAATAGGGAACCATGACAACCCTCCCATAAATTTGGAAAAAATTATAAGGTCTTTGAGCATTTGTTTAGTTTGAAAAGGGGGCATTTAATGCACATGTTCAATGGGTGGTTCTTTTATTAAATGTGGCTTAATTGGCATGATAAATGTGACTTGTGGACCCTTTGTGGGCATACTTTTTTGTATTTGTAGGATATTTCTTGGTGAAAGCTATCCATGGAGTAAATTTTCCATTTTGACCTTCATGAGGGGTTGAAAACCCCTAGGATGGACACCACACCTCATAGGCTAGGAAACACACCCCAAAGCCTTTGTGTGCAAAGTATAGAGGATGTTTCCTTTGGAGGAACGTTGGAAGCATTCAAGGATGACATCATATCCCTTTGCACCTGGAAGTTGGCCTTTGGACTCCTAGGATGTCACCTTCTAAGCCCTTGACATCATTTGGAGGATAGGGTTTGGTTGGGTTGATGGTTCCAGAGGTGATGTGATGTGGTTTGAAGTAAGGAGATGCATGGCATGACACTCTAGCATAGGAGAGCTTGGCACATGGCCTTTGGAGGCCCAACGATCTACATTTTAAGCCTCACATCACCCTTCTAGGGCATGAAATCACCCTTTTTAGTGTTTTACTTTATGTATTTTTTTATATTTGTAAGTTTAGTGTTTCCATTTCATGTATTTTTATATTTCTAAGTTGTAAAGGAAAATAAAGGTCACCACCCTTTTTAATTTATTATTGAAAATTTTATGTCACTACTACATTGGACGCAAATATGACAAAATATTAAGACTAAAATTCCTTTGTCAGCATTTTTTGGATTTTTTTGGACTTAAATATACTTTTTTTGTTTCAGTCCAGCTGTTATCAGCTTCTAGCTTAACCAACTTCTCAAGTTATCGTTCTTAATGACAAAATTTGTTAAGGGATTTTAATTAAATCTACTTTAGGCCTGCCATAGCTTACTCAAATAATGCATTGTCTGAAGCGCAATATTCATAGCAATGTCCATGGGTGTCCAATCTTATATTAATATTTTCCATTGAAATGTGCACATATAAGACTACAATGAGAAATATTATACCTTACATAAGAATAAATTTAAATAGAACATGCATATTAAATATATAATACTCAAGAAAATGAGGAGTGACAATATTTTACCTAACATAAGAAACACTCAGTCATAACATTTTTCCATTGTAAATGCTAATTGCATTTTGAAAATTTCAAATAATGAATTTTTCAATATGAATTATTCATAAGGTTGGTATACTTCTCCATGAAAACATTTAATGATTCACCTACCTTAAAATGGACATTGAATACAATATTTGCCTCCCTTTATAAACTCCACAATAAATATCACATCCTTAAATTGTTCCCTCATTAGTAGTTGGAAGGTATCACCTGGGGTTCTTTGCTCCTTGATAGGTGCATTGGTCATTCTCTGTTTATTTATTATACATAATTACTCAAGAAGGATGAAGATAAGAAAAATAAAAAGCGAGAAAAGTATATCAAGGACATGGTCAAGGTAGATCCATCTACACATCCTTACATTGAAGACATACCTTATGTTGAGTTTTATGAAGGAATCATTGCGCTCATGTGGGATAAAAGGAATGGAGAGACAAAGTACGACAAGACAAGTGAAGTTTTATGGATTGGCCCTTACATCATTAAGAATTTGGGAAATGGAACTTATTATTTATTTTTTATGGATGGGAGGAAGATGCCATTACCATTTGATGGGTCTATCGTCTGACCCTATGTTGATGGGACCTGATCTCCATGGGCCTTGGTCCCCAGGTAATTAGGTACGTCATTTGCTTTCTTGCATTGCATGTGTGTTCATCGTAGTGTAGTTGAATTTGATTTCATTCTTGCTTTGCATATTGTTCTATTTCATTTATGCATGTTTGTTGTGATTTTATTGAATGATATTACATGTTAGTTAGAAGTTTTTGAAAAATACAAAATTTATTTTTAAGGAATAGTTGAAATTTTGACGTTTTGATTATATGAACAAAGGGTGAGCAAGCCATCCCTCAATGCTCTAATATGTTGCATGAGTATGTGTAGTCACATGTATTACTAGGAGATGTTGAGGTTCTCATGTACTCTATGGTGAGAACATGTCCCCGTGTATGAACCAAATGTTACCCCACCAGGCTAGGGGTAACTAAGGAGATGATGTCTCGAGGCCTATAGGTTGAAGACATGGAGTGTTGAGAGACAGATGACTAGTTGAGCCTGAATTGAGCAGATTGAGGCTCTCCTCTCCACCACACATCACCATTCATTTTTAGCAGCATAACAATATACCCTACACTTACATGGTTCAGAAAGGACAACATCTATTGCTTCGTGAGGTAAGAATTATGGTCTCATGGTAAGTGTCACTTTAATAATTGAGGAATTTGAGCATGTTTCAAATAAACCTTTCTTGATTATGAAAATATTTTATGGACATTATACCTTTTTCCTCATTTCACCTTGGTGGTTGACATGGTTTCCTAGTAAGTGGGTCAACCTTGGGAAAATGGTTGGTACTAGGGGGTCTCCTTGAAGGGTCATCATACCATTCCCACACATACTTACCACGTTCCACACC